>RJWK010008366.1:31440-47818 GCA_004363435.1 Platanista minor | reverse complement strand
CAGGGGCTTCCCTGGTGGCGCAGTGGTTGAGAGTCCGCCTGCCGATGCAGGGGACACAGGTTCGTCCCCCGGTCGGGGAAGATCCCACATGCTGCGGAGTGGCTGGGCCCGTGAGCCGTGGCCGCTGAGCCTGCGCGTCCGGAGCCTGTGCTCCGCAGCGGGAGAGGCCACAACAGTGAGAGGCCCGCGTATCGCAAAAAAAAAAAAAAAAAAAAGACAATTCAATTTGAAAATGGGCAAAAGACATTGAGACATTTCACTAAGGATCTATGAATGGAAAATATGCACATGAAAAGATATTTGATATTACTTGTCATTTATGGAGGAAGTGAGCCTTAAGCCTGCAATCCATATTTTGTCTATCAACCAGGATCCTGGGGAATAAAGTTGCAGTTGATGGCAAGTAAAAAGATGCATGCACCCACTCAGTCCAGGATGAGAGGGAGAGTGAAGACCTGGCATCCCTGGCAGGGGCAGTCCCTGCTGGCTGTACTGACCCAGAGAGACCAGAGGAACAACCCTGTGCCATGAGAGCAGAGAACACGCATCATGAGTGCAGTGGCTCTTAACATGCCAGGTCCACTCAATAGAGAGAGTGGCCTGATAACCATCAGGTCTGATAAGCCAACCTCTTCCCATGGGAGAGGGGGGTAGTCAGGAGTAAGATGGGGTGGACACTCCCTCTCTAACACCTCCTTGTCACAGAGGAAGTATATATGGACACTCTCTTCCCTTTGGGTCAAGGCAGGCATATGAAAAAAGGAACATAAATATTTCTCCCTAAAATGCTGCCTCAAGGGAAGGAGGTATTTACAAGACCAGGTTGTCAGTATTACTGATGGATGCGACCAGTCTTTAAGCCTGATAAAATAAGAGACTCACTGAGAACCACAGCGTTTCCACTGGGCAACAGAAAGGTCAGAACGTCCCCCAAAGCATACTCCAATAGTTGTGTTTACCTTGAAGTCCCTTGGAAATCTAAATATAGGAAGTTCTGTGTAGAAAAGCTACCCATCAGTAAGGAAACAGAAGTGCCAGCCATCCAAATGCAGAGCCCCAAACTGCATGCCTCATTACCTACTGTCATACAGCGTGGGGCTCAGTTCTGCTCTGCTCTTATCAGAGTTCACTCACCACAATATAGGAAAACATTCTAGAAGAAGACATTCTAATAATGATTAAAAATATAAATCCATCACTAGGGGCAATGTTGTTTTCTTTTTAATTCATGAACAACATTCTTCTCAATCATCTCAGGAGGAAGGGAAATAAAAGAAACATCTTAGTGAGGACCCACCCCCATCTTTCACAAATTTCCCTGGAATTTTGTTTTAAAGAAGACCAGAGACTATCACAGATACAGTTTTTCTCTGCAGCACCAAATTACAAAAAGTTTTGTGATCTTTTTGTTTTCTAAAATGCATTAATTTCACATTTTAAAGAAGACACTGAGCCCTAGTGGTTACGAATAGAATTAGGTGTATTTTCAAAGACTTAAACTTCAAGAACTGAGGCCAAGGTAAATTCATTCTTCCAGACCATTGTTTAATATTTCTGATAGGTAATTCACCCAACTCTATTCTTGTGCCTTAAAGAAATAAATTGAATCTAATGGATGAGCCAGTGCAATTGGATCATTTTATTTGCTTTAAAAAGGCCATAATATCTGGATCAAGTTGTGGACAAGAAGTTCTTCAAGTTTGGCTTCACAATACACTTTATATTCTTTTTCTTCTGTAAGTTTCTAGCAATATTTGAGACTCTTTAAAGTTTTATACATTTGAAAACTTTCTACAATGTATAATCAAGTAATTAAAAGGATTAATTATAAAAAGCAATCTTATAAATTTCAAATTTTCATTGTTTCTAATTAAAAAATAATATGTATGTTCATTGTAAAATCTCAAAGTTTATAAAGTAAAAAATAGAAATTTCCCTTTCTTCTGCTCCAATTCTACACTCCAGACATATCCATGGTTAATAGTTTGACATGTATCTTTTCAGATTTTGTTTTCCTGTTCACATGGAAATATATATGTAAATACATTTTAATTGTCTTTAATCTTTATTATGAAAAATTTCAAAGTCGAAGAAATTAGAATATTATAATGAGCCAATATATACCTATCACCCAACTTCAACTGTTTTCAATTTTCTGTCAATCTTGCTTTATCCATTTCCCACCTACTTTCTTCCATCCCTCACTGGGTTATTTGTAAGCAAATCTAAGGCATAATATTTTATTAGTAAATACTAAGGACTTTTAAAAATAATTACCACACCTAAAATTTTCTAAATGAATAACTCTTAAATAACATGAAATAGTGTTCAAATATTCCTAAATATTTGAAAATATATATAACTATATATATGTATATAAATATGTAACAGAACTATACTAGACATAATGTTATGTTTCTGCAGAAAAAATTTCAACTTTAAAAATAAATTATAGATCAAAGAATGTTGTTGGGATCCATTGGGACTTTTCAGCTTATGTTTTACACCCCTTCTATTAATTTATAAAGTTCTACTATCTGAGGTCAGGCTTAAGGCTCACTTCCTCCATAAATGACAAGTAATATCAAATATCTTTTCATGTGCTTATTTTCCATTCATGGATCCTTAGTGAAATGTCTCAATGTCTTTTGCCCATTTTCAAATTGAATTGTCTTTTTGTTTGTTTCTTTGTTTTACTGTGGAGTTTTGAGTGTTCTTTATATCTTAAGACATGAGTCCTTTGTAAGATGTATGGTTTGCAAATATTTTCTCCCATGCTCTAGCTTGTCTTTTTATCCTCTTAACAGGCTCTTTCACATAGCAAAATTTTTTCATTTTAATGAAGTCTAATATGCATCATGCTTTTGGTGTCAAGTCTAAGAAGTCATCACTAAGCCTTAGATTGCCAGGGTTTCTCCTATGTTATCATCTAAAAGTTCTATAGTTTTATGTTTTGCATTAAGGTCTATGACTCTTTTTGAGTTAATTTTTGCATAAGGTATGAGACTTAATTCAAAGTTCACTTTTTCTGTGCATATTCAATTGCCCCAGTACCGTTGGTTGGAAAGACTACCTTTTCAGAAATTGCTTTTTGCATCTTTGTTAAAAATCAGTTGGCTGGGCTTCCCTGGTGGCGCAGTGGTTAAGAGTCCGCCTGACGATGCAGGGGACGCGGGTTCGTGCCCCGGTCCGGGAAGATCCCACATGCCGTGGAGCGGCTGGGCCCGTGAGCCATGGCCGCTGAGCCTGTGCGTCCGGAGCCTGTACTCCACAATGGGAGAGGCCACAACAGTGAGAGGCCTGCGTATCACAAAAAAAAAAAAAAAAAAAAGAAAAAAAAATCAGTTGGCTGTTCTTGAGTGGGGTTACTTCTGGCTTTTCTGCTTTGTTCCACTTATCTATGTGTCAATTGGTTAATATAAATTTTATGTAATGTTTCTAAATATTTCCTACTATACACCCTAGGCATCTGCCCACTGCAGTTCATTGCTGCTCTCAATCAGGGACTCTTAACTGTGTTCCTGGAATAAGTTTTTTGGTCTGTGAAGAAGATACAGAGAATCTTGAATATTATTCTGTTCTAATGGTACTGTGTGAATTTCCTTGTGAAAACATCTAATCTCTTTATTAAAAATCTTTTAAAATTATCAAGAACAGGAAAATTTCGAGTCTATCTTCGTGTCATTTCTTATTTGATGTTTATGTAATCCAAATGTCCCACATTTCATTTCTCTTTAATGCCCAACTTTCAACAACATGAATCCCCTTTCCATTTGCCTGTAGAAATTTGGTTCTTTCTCTCAGGTCTCTGAGAATACTCTCTCATGCTTACATGTCTCACCAGTGTATCCCAGATGACTGTCACTTTAGCTGGCCATCTGGCCTTGACCTCTGCTTAGCTTTTCTGCAGGCCCCTATCACTGCCTTGAGATGAATCTTCTGCTAGCTGCTGCTGTAGTTCTCTCTATACTGCTTTGCTTCAGGTATGGGCACAGATGTCCAGGCCAGTCCCTAAATTTCCCAACATAATAGCTGGGACCAGGCTGCCTATTTAACAAGACTTTACTAAAAACTTGGGTGTAATGCAGAGGATTGTGGCATAGACCATTTGAAACAAACATGAAAATGATTTCAGGATCAGGCTCGAGTCTGGTAGGTCCCCTACCAGACACCCTCTCACCAGTCCCTGGCCTGCCCTGAAGTTATGAAGGCTCGCTGCTCTTACCCCAAGAGGGGTGCTCTTGGGCATCTCCCCTTCTATATCTCAAGCTGCCAAACTCCTTGAGGCTCCAGAAAAGAAACTCTTTATTGTATAGCACAGTTTAAGGCCCACCTCCAAGAATTCCTTTTTACTGGACCAGGTTAACATCTTGAAACAACCTTTTTTTTTTTTAAGATTTAATTTTATTTATTTTTGGCTGCGTTGGGTCTTCGTGGCTGTGTGCGCACTTTCTCTAGTTGTGGCGAGTGGGACTACTTTTCACTGCGGTGAGCAGGCTTCTCCTTGTGGTGGCTTCTCTTATTGTGGAACACGGGCTCTAGGCAGGTGGGCTCAGTAGTTGTGACATGTGGGCTCCAGAGCGCAGGCTCAGCAGCTGTGGCACACGGGCTTAGTTGCTCCACAGCATGTGGAATCTTCCCGGACCAGGGATTGAACCTGTGTCCCCTGCATTGGCAGGCAGATTCCTATCCACTGTATCCTCAGGAAAGTCCAAAACAACTTATTTTTATAAGGAGAACTTACTTCTTATTCAAAGGAGTTGGCCCTAGAGCTCCCACGAAAACTGTAGTTTAGCATGTATAATAAGGAGTCTGACTCCACTGGTTAATGTTTGGCTGTACGTCGTCTTTAGCCTCATTCTTCCCTCTTCTTCTGATGTCCCACATCTGGGAAAATGATGGAGCAAGTCCAGATGCTCCCTCCTTCGGGATGGTAGGTGGTTCAAGCCATGCAAGCCTTTGCCTGTGCAGGGAAAGCCTCACCCCCGGCTCCATCCCCTAACCACAGTAAACTCTCAAAGCCAGTCTCATTTCTTGCTCTCTTGAGCCATTTTGGGCCTGCTTGGGAGGCCTGCCCTGCTTGCCTCAGAAAGCCTCCATTATGTAATAATAAATCTCTTCATACCCTCTTGATATTCGTGTGACATCATCAATCTTGACACTCAAACCAAATTTTGGATGCGGGTCCATCCTGCTGAGACTGATTTGGATATCATGATAACGTCAGAATATGTCTCAAAAACACATTAGAGAGTAGCTTGAGTTAAGTTTTGGCAGTTCTTGGTCTTTCGGCAGTCCAGCACTCTTTAGGTTTCCTTCATAAACAAGAGGTAAAGATGAGACTTCATGTCTTGTTTTGTTTATGCAAGACACACAAACATTCCCAAGAGAATTTCAGAGCTCATAGTCTAAATT
Source organism: Platanista minor (assembly GCA_004363435.1). Taxonomy (NCBI): domain Eukaryota; kingdom Metazoa; phylum Chordata; class Mammalia; order Artiodactyla; family Platanistidae; genus Platanista; species Platanista minor. The sequence continues at coordinate 42,403 of RJWK010008366.1, read as the reverse complement.
TGTATTTAGAATGCACCAATCTTCCTAAAGGAAACAGCTGATGGGAATCAACTCTATCCACAAAGAAAATGACATGTTTAATTTTTATACGGATCAGAAACCCTATCTACTCTGGAATATCAACTTTACCTTTTTATAATCAAAAGTCCTATTAAAAGGTCCCTCCCCTCTCCAAAAAAAAGAAAAGAAGTACAAAGTTAAATCAAATCTTGGCCAGCAAGGAAACAGAAAAATACCTTGAGGCTTTAAAATAGCAGGTCTTACTCTGTCTCTGGATCTCCTCACCATCAGAGTAACATGTGGGAAAAAAACCACCTCTACCAAAACCTAACCCAAACACCTTCATCCCTTGACCTTTCATGAGTAGCTACAGAACTACCAAATTTAACCAAAAATGTTATTCTCTACCATGAATCCACTCCTAATTTCCCACCCTGTGAGTTTCCTTAAAGGATTAATCCAGGCTTATTTAAAAAGTAAATCTAGGGCTTCCCTGGTGGCGCAGTGGTTGAGAGTCCACCTGCCGATGCAGGGGACATGGGTTCGTGCCCCGGTCCGGGAAGATCCCACATGCCGCGGAGCGGCTGGGCCCGTGAGCCATGGCCGCTGAGCCTGCGCGTCCGGAGCCTGTGCTCCGCAACGGGAGAGGCCACAACAGTGAGAGGCCCGCGTACCGCAAAAAATAAATAAATAAATAAATAAATAATAAAAAGTAAATCTAGATAAGATTGAATTTTTTCAAAGGTAGTAGACATATAATTTAGGTATTCGTTATATACAAGAATACAGAAATTCCAGAAACATGAATACTCTCCAGCAAAGTTGGCCTGTATTAGGTACTGTACCTTGAGGTCTGTCTGCAGAACTTTACTTATTTAAGCTATTGCAGTGTCATGTCACTAGGAAAATTAATGCCCAAACTAGTTAAGACATGAGGACATGGAGTTTGAGAGCTTTGCCCATGTTTGCCATTACCAAGATGCAGTAAATAGAAGTAGTAGCCACAGAGAGGAGAGAAGGGAGTCTCAACCACAAAGATGAACACTCAACTAAGAATCATTAACCACGTAAGGAAAGCAGCACCATGAAAGATATACAGCAAATAAACTTAACAGTCAATACCTGAGCAAACAGACTTAATAGGATACATGAATATATTTTTAAATGTCATGATTAATATCTTCAGAGGGGTAAGAGAAGATATTATATCCACAAAATTAGAAGCCCCTACTATTAAAAAGAACCAATTGGGGACTCTATAAATAAAAATACAAAAATTAAGTCACCAAGATAAATAAGTAAATAATGTATAAGTTGTCAGTAGAAGATTGAGATGACTAAAGAACCAATTAGAAAGTGGGACTAATGAAAATTATTAAGGGTTTCTCCCAGGTTATAAAACAAAAGAGTAAAGATAAAACATGAGAGAAAAATAGAGACATGGAAAATAGCTCCAGAAACTCCAGTATCAACATGGTACATGTTGCAGAATAACAGGTGTTACAGAAGAGGAGAACACAAAGAATCAAGGAGAGGAACTAATCAAAAGAATAATAGCAGAAAATTCTCCACCAAGACAGAAATTTTCAGATTGATAGTGTTCACCAGAGGCTGGGCAAATGACATATCATAGTAAAATTTTACATATCAAAGATAAAGAGAAAATCGTAAAAGTTTTCAATGAATAGTGAAAACAAAACCAAATGAACAAAATATCAGGTTATCTATAAAGGAATGAGAATCAGGATGTTATGCCAAAGAAAACTATACCTCGTCCAGAGAACTAATTTTTTTCCCCTTCAGTAAAAGAGTTATGAAATCTATCATATTATTTGCCTTTTTGCCCTGGATGACAGAAAACTGTAACGATTAAGCGCTGGAGCCACGTTGCCCTAATATGCTAGAATATTTTAACTTTCTCTTTTATTTGTTTCTGGTTGTCAATTACTTTGTCTATTTTACTAAGCTTTTTTATGTCGTAAAATTGTTTTAAACTGTGAAATACATAAAATTTACCATCTTAGCAATTTAAGTGTACAGTTCAGTTGTGTTAAGTACATTCACATTGTTGTGCGACCAATCTAAAGAATTCATTTCATCTTAAAAAACTGAAACTGTGTACCCATAAAAAATGAACTCCCTCCATTCCTTCTCCCCTCAGTCTCTAGTTACCACTGTTCTATTTTCTGTCCCTATGATTTTGACTACTCTAGGTACCTCACATACATACATTCACACAGTATTTGTACTTTCCATGAGTGACTTATTTTGCTTATCATAATGTCTTCAAGGTTCATGCATATTTTACTGTGTCAGAATTTCCTTGCTTTTTAAGGTTGAATAATATTGTTATATGCATTTACCACATTTTGTTTAGCCATTCATCTCTCAAAAACTTGCATTGCTTCAACATTTGGGCTACTGTGAATAATTCTGCTATGAACCTGACTATACAACTCTCTCTCCAAGACCTTGCTTTCAATTCTTTGGGGTATACACCCAGAATCTGGATTGTTGGACCATATGGAAATTCAGTTTAAAATTTCTGAGGAACTGCCATACTGTTTCCCATAGTGCTAAACCATTTTAGATTCCTACCAACAGTGTACAACGGTTTCAATTTCGCCACATCCTCACCAAAATTTTATGTTTCTTTGCTAGTAACCATCTTATTGGTTATGAGATTGTATCTCTTGTGGTTTTGATTTATATTTCTCTAACAATTATGGATGTTGAGCATGTTTTCATGTTCTTCTTGGCCATTTGTATGTCTTCTTTGGAGAAATGTCAAATTGAATCTTTTGCCATTTTTTTAAACAACTTTATTGGAGTGTAATTGCTTTACAGTGGTGTGTTAGTTTCTGCTTTATAACAAAGTGAATCAGTTATACATATACATATGTTCCCATATCTCCTCCCTCTTGTGTCTCCCTCCCTCCCACCCTCCCTATCCCACCCATCCAGGTGGTCACAAAGCACAGAGCTGATCTCCCTGTGCTATGCGGCTGCTTCCCACTAGCTATGTATTTTACGTATGGTAGTGTATATATGTCCATGCCACTCTCTCACTTTGTCTCAGCTTACCCTTCCTCCTCACCGTATCCTCAAGTCCATTCTCTAGTAGGTCTGTGTCTTTATTCCCATCTTGCCCCTAGGTTCTTCACGACATTTCTTTTTTTCTTAGATTCCATATATATGTGTTAACATACGGTATTTGTCTTTCTCTCTCTGACTTACTTCACTCTGTATGACAGACTCTAGGTCCATCCACCTCACTACAAATAACTCAATTTCATTTCGTTTTATGGCTGAGTAGTATTCCATTGTATATATGTGCCACATCTTCTTTATCCGTTCATCCGATGATGGACACTTAGGGTGTTTCCATCTCCTGGCTATTGTAAATAGAGCTGCAATGAACATTTTGGTACATGACTCTTTTTGAATTATGGTTTTCTCAGGGTATATGCCCAGTAGTGGGATTGCTGGGTCATATGGTAGTTCTATTTGTAGTTTTTTATGGAACCTCCATACTGTTCTCCATAGTGGCTGTACCAATTCACATTCCCACCAGCAATGCAAGAGTGTTCCCTTTTCTCCACACCCTCTCCAGCATTTATTGTTTCTAGATTTTTTGATGATGGCCATTGTGACTAGTGTGAGATGATATCACATTGTAGTTTTGATTTGCATTTCTCTAATGATTAATGATATTGAGAATTCTTTCATGTGTTTGTTGGCAGTCTGTATATCTTCTTTGGAGAAATGTCTGTTTAGGTCTTCTGCCCATTTTTGGATTGGGTTTTTTGCTTTTTTAATATTGAGCTGCTTGTAAATTTTGGAGATTAATCCTTTGTCAGTTGCTTCATTTGCAAATATTTTCTCCCATTCTGAGGGTTGTCTTTTGGTCTTGTTTATGGTTTCCTTTGCTGTGCAAAGCTTTGTAGTTTCATTAGGTCCCATTTGTTTATTTTTGTTTTTATTTCCATTTCTCTAGGAGGTGGGTCAAAAAGGATCTTGCTGTGATTTATGTCATAGAGTGTTCTGCCTATGTTTTCCTCTAAGAGTTTGACAATTTCAGGCCTTACATTTAGGTCTTTAATCCATTTTGAGCTTATTTTTGTGTATGGTGTTAGGGAGTGTTCTAGTCTCATACTTTTACATGTACCTGTCCAGTTTTCCCATCACCACTTATTGAAAGGCTGTCCTTTCTCCACTGTACATTCCTGCTTCCTTTATCAAAGATAAGTTGACCATATGTGTTTGGTTTTATCTCTGGGCTTTCTATCCTGTTCCACTAATCTATACTTCTGTTTTTGTGCCAGTACCATACTGTCTTGATTACTGTAGATTTGTAGTATAGCCTGAAGTCAGGGAGCCTGATTCCTCCAGCTCCATTTTTCGTTCTCAAGATTGCTTTGGCTATTCGGGGTCTTTTCGGTTTCCATACAAATTGTGAAATCTTTTGCTCTATTTCGGTGAAAAATGTCAGTGGTAGTTTGATAGGGATTGCTTTGAATCTGTAGATTGCTTTGGGTAGTAGAGTCATTTTCACAATGTTGATACTTCCAATCCAAGAACATAGTCTATCTCTCCATCTATTTGTATCATCTTTAATTTCTTTCATCAGTGTCTTATAATTTTCTGCTTACAGGTCTTTTTTCTCCTTAGGTAGGTTTATTCCTAGATATTTTATCCTTTTTGTTGCAGTTGTAAATGGGAGTGTTTCCTTGATTTCACTTTCAGATTTTTCATCATTAGTGTATAGGAATGCAAGAGATTTCTGTAGATTAATTTTGTATCCTGCTACTTTACCAAATTCATTGATTAGCTCTAGTAGTTTTCTGGTAGCATCTATAAGATTCTGTATTTATAGTATTATGTCATCTGCAAACAGTGACAGCTTTACTTCTTCTTTTCCAATTTGGATTCCTTTAATTTCCTTTTCTTCTCTGATTGTTGTGGCTAAAACTTCCAAAACTATGTTGAATAAGAGTGGTGAGAGTGGGCAACCTTGTCTTGTTCCTGATCTTAGTGGAAATGGTTTCAGTTTTTCAACATTGAGGACGATGTTGACTGTGGGTTTGTCATATATGGCCTTTATTATTTGGAGGAAAGTTCCCTCTATGCCTACCTTCTCCAGAGTTTTTACCATAAATGGTTGTTGGATTCTGTCGAAAGGTTTCTCTTCATCTATTGAGAGGATCATATGGTTTTTCTCCTTCAATTTAATATGGTGTATCACGTTGATTGATTTGCATATATTGAAGAATCCTTGCATTCCTGGAATAAACCCCACTTGATCACGGTGTATGATAGTTTTATTGTGCTGTTGGATTCTGTTTGCTAGTATTTTGTTGAGGACTTCTGCATATATGTTAATCAGGGATATTGGCCTGTAGTTTTCTTTCTTTGTGATATCCTTGTCTGGTTCTGGTATCAGGGTGATGGTGGCCTTGTAGAATGAATTTGGGAGTGTTCCTCCCTCTGGTATATTTTGGAAGAGTTTGAGAAGGATAGGTGTTAGCTCTTCTCTAAATGTTTGATAGAATTCGCCTGTGAAGCCATCTGGTCCTCAGCTTTTGTTTGCTGGAAGATTTTTAATCACACTTTCAATGTTAGTGCTTGTGATTGGTCTGTTCATATTTTCTATTTCTTCCTGATTCAGTCTTGGCAGGTTGTGCATTTCTAAGAATTTTTCCATTTCTTCCAGGTTGTCCATTTTATTGGCATAGAGTTGCTTGTAGTAATCTCTCATGATGTTTTGTTTTTCTGCAGTTTCAATTTTTACTTCTCCTTTTTCATTTCTAATTCTATTGGTTTGAGTCTTTTCCCTTTTTTTCTTGATGTGTCTGGTTAATGGTTTATCAATTTTCTTTATCTTCTCAAAGAACCAGCTTTTCGTTTTATTGATCCTTTTTATCGTTTCCTTCATTTCTTTTTCATTTATCTCTGATCTGATCTTTATGATTTCTTTCCTTTGGCTAACTTTGGGGGTTTTTTGTTCTTCTTTCTCTAATTGCTTTAGGTGCAAGGTTAGGTTGTTTATTCAGGATGTTTCCTGTTTCTTAAGGTAGGATTGTATTGCTATAAACGTCCCTCTTAGAACTGCTTTTGCTGCATCCCATAGGTTTTGGGTCATCGTGTCTCAATTGTCATTTGTTTATAGGTATTTTTTGATTTCCTCTCTGATTTCTCCAGTGATTCCTTCGTTATTAAGTAGTGTATTGTTTAGCCTCCATGTGTTTATATTTTTTACAGATCTTTTCCTGTAATTGATATGTAGTCTTATAGCGTTGTGGTCGGAAAAGATACTTGATACGATTTCAGTTTTTAAAAATTTACCAAGACTAGATTTGTGACCCAAGATATGATCTATCCTGGAGAATGTGCCATGAGCACTTGAGAAAAATGCGTATTCTCTTTTTTTTGGATGGAATGTCCTATCAATATCAGTTAAGTCCATCTTGTTTAATGTATCATTTAAAGCTTGTGTTTCCCTATTTATTTTCATTTTGGATGATCTGTCCATTGGTGAAAGTGGGGTGTTAAAGTCCCCTACTATGATTGTGTTACTGTCGATTTCCCCTTTTATGGCTGTTAGTATTTGCCTTATGTATTGAGGTGCTCCTATGTTGGGTGCATAAATATTTACAATTGTTATATCTTCTTCTTGGATTGATCCCTTGATCATTATGTAGTGTCCTTCTTTCTCTCTTGTAATAGTCTTTGTTTTAAAGTCTATTTTGTCAGATATGAGAATTGCTACTCCCACTTTCTTCTGATTTCCATTTGCATGGAATATATTTTTCCTTCCCCTCATGTTCAGTCTGTATGTGTCCCTAGGTCTGAAGTGGGTCTCTTGTAGACAGCATATACATGTGTCTTGTTTTTCTATCCATTCAGCCGGTCTGTGTCTTTTGGTGGGAGCATTTAGACCATTTACGTTTAATGTAATTATTGATATGTATGTTCCTATTACCATTTTATTAATTGTTTGGGGTTTGTTATTGTAGGTCTTTTCCTTCTCTTGTGTTTCTTGCCTAGAGAAGTTCCTTTCGCGTTTACTGTAAAGCTGGTTTGGTGGTGCTGAACTCTCTAAGCTTTTCTTGTCTGTAAAGGTTTTAATTTCTTCATCAAATCTGAATGAGATCCTTGCTGCGTAGAATAATCTTGGCGGTAGGTTTTTCTCCTTTATCACTTTAAATATGTCCTGCCACTCCCTTCTGGCTTGCAGAGTTTCTGCTGAAAGATCAGCTGTTAACCTTATGGGTATTCCCTTGTGTGTTATTTTTCCCTTGCTGCTTTTAATATGTTTTCTTTGTTTTTAATTTTTGATAGCTTGATTAACATGTTTCTTGGCATGTTTCTCTGTGGATTTATCTTGTATGCGGCTCTCTGTGTTTCCTGGACTTGGTTACATATTTCCTTTCCCATATTAGGGAAGTTTTCAACTATAATCTCTTCAAATATTTTCTCAGTCCCTTTCTTTTTCTCTTCTTCTTCTGGGACCCCTATAATTCGAATGTTGGTGCATTTAATGTTGTCCCAGAGGTCTCTGAGACTGTCCTCAGTTCTTTTCATTCTTTTTTCTTTATTCTGCTCTGCAGTAGTTATTTCCACTATTTTATCTTCCAGGTCACTTATCCGTTCTTCTTCCTCAGATATTCTGCTATTGATTCCTTCTAGAGTATTTTTAATTTCATTTATTGTGTTGTTCATCATTGCTTGTTTCCTCTTTAGTTCTTCTAGGTCCTTGTTAAATGTTTCTTGCATTTTCCCTATTCTATTTCCAAGATTTTGGATCATCTTTACTATCATTATTCTGAATTCTTTTTCAGGTAGACTGCTTATTTCCTCTTCATTTGTTAGGTCTGATTGGTTTATACCTTGCTCCTTCATCTGCTGTGTGTTTTTCTGTCTTCTCATTTTGCTTATCTTACTGTGTTTGGGCTCTTCTTTTCGCAGGCTGCAGGTTCGTAGTTCCTGTTGTTTTTGGTGTCTGTCCCCAGTGGCTAAGGTTGGTTCAGTGGGTTGTGTAGGCTTCCTGGTGGAGGGGACTAGTGCCTGTGTTCTGGTGCATGAGTCTGGATCTTGTCTTTCTGGTGGGCAGGTCCACGTGGTGGTGTGTTTTGGGGTGTCTGTAGCCTTATCATGATTTTAGGCAGCCTCTCTGCTAATGGGTGGGGTTGTGTTCCTGTCTTGCTAGTTGTTTGGCATAGGGTGTCCAGCACTGTAGCTTGCTGGTCGTTGAGTGAAGCTGGGTCTTTGTGTTGAGATAGAGATCTCTGGGAGATTCTCGCCATTTGATATTACATGGAGCTGGGAGGTGTCTTGTGGACCAGTGTCCTTAAATTGGCTCTCTCACCTCAGAGGCACAGCCCTGACATGTGGCTGGACCACCAAGAGCCTGTCCTCCACACGGCTCAGAATAAAAAGGAGAAAAAATAGAAGGAAAGAAAGGAAGAAAGAGGATATAATAAAATAAAGTTATTAAAATTAAAAACAATTATTAAGAAAAAAATTTTTTTGAAGTAAAAAAAATAAAAAGAAAAAAAACCCAGACAGTCAGAACCCTAGGACAAATGGTGAAAGCAAAGCTATACGGACAATATCTCACACAGAAGCATACACATACACACTCACAAAAAGAGGAAAAGGGGAAAAAATAATATATCTTTGCTCCCAAAGTCCACCTCCTCGATTTGGGATGATTCGTTGTCTATTCAGGTATTCCACAGATGCAGGGTGCATCAAGTTGATTTTGGAGCTTTAATCCGCTGCTTCTGAGGCTGCTGGGAGAAATTTCCCTTTCTCTTCTTTGTTCGCACAGCTCCTGGGTTTCAGCGTTGGATTTGGCCCCGCCTCTGCATGTAGGTCTCCTGAGGGCATCTATTCTTTGCTCAGACAGGACGGGGTTAAAGGAGCAGCTGACTCGGGGGCTCTGGCTCACTCAGGCCGGGGGGAGGGAGGAGTACAGATGCGGGCGAGCCTGCGGTGGCAGAGGCCGGCGTGACGTTGCAGCAGCCTGAGGCGCACCATGCGTTCTCCTGGGGAAGTTGTCCCTGGATCACGGGGACCCTGGCAGTGGTGGGCTGCACAGGCTCCCTGGAGGGGAGGTGGGGATAGTGACCTGTGCTTGCATGCAGGCTTCTTGGTGGCAGCAGCAGCAGCCTTAGCGTCTCATGCCCATCTCTGGGGTCTGCGCTGTTAGCTGCAGCTCGCGCCCGTCTCTGGAGCTCCTTTAAGCAGCACTCTTAATCCCCTCTCCTCGCGCACCAGGAAACAAAGAGGGAAGAAAAAGTCTCTTGCCTCTTCGGCAGGTCCAGACTTTTTCCCGGACTCCCTCCCGCCTAGCCATGGTGCACTAACCCCTTCAGGCTGCGTTCATGCAGCCAACCCCAGTCCTCTCCCTGCGATCCTCCGACTGAAGCCTGAGCCTCAGCTCCCAGCCCCCGCCCAGTCCCGGCGGGTGAGCAGAGAAGCCTCTCAGGCTGGTGAGTGCTGGTCGGCACCGATCCTCTGTGCACAAATCTCTCCGCTTTGCCCTCCGCACCCCTGTTGCTGTGCTCTCCTCCACGGCTCTGAAGCTTCCCCCCTCCACCACCTGCAGTCTCTGCCCGCGAAGGGGCTTCCTACTGTGTGGAAACTTTTCCTCCTTCACAGCTCCCTCCCACTGGTGCAGGTCCCGTCCCTATTCTTTTGTCTCTGTTTTTTCTTTTTTCTTTTGCCCTACCCAGGTACGTGGGGGGTTTCTTGCCTTTTCGGAGGTCTGAGGTCTTATGCCAGCGTTCAGTGGGTGTTCTGTAGGAGCAGTTCCACGTGTAGATGTATTTGTGATGTATCTGTGTGGAGGAAGGTGATCTCCGCGTCTTACTCTTCTGTCGTCTTCTCGGTATCCTTTTGCCATTTTTTAATTAAGCTGTTTGGTTGTTTTTGTTGAATTGTAGGAGCTTTTTTTTTATATATATTCTGGGTATTAACTTCTTATCAGAGATATAATTTGCAAATATTTTCTCCCATTGTTTTTGTTGACTCTACTCTGTGATTGGGTCTTTGATGTACAAAAGTTCAATTTTTATGTAGTCCAATTTATATTTTCTTTTGTTTCCTGTTATTTTAGTATTATATTCAAGAAATCATTGTCAAATCCAATGTTCCAAAGATTTTCTTCTCTTCTTTTTCAGAGTTTTATAGTTTTATCTCTTATATTTTTCTCTTTGGTCCATTTTGAGTTAATTTTTGTACATGGTAAAAGGTAAGAGCCCAACTTTACTCTTTTGAACGTATTAATAGATACTCAGTTTTCCCAATTCTATTTGTTGAAAAGACTGTCATTACTCCAGTGAATGGTCTTGACATCCATGTTGAAAATCATTTAACTATATATTCGAGGGCTTACTTCTGGGCTCTCTATTCTAATCCATTGTCCTATAGGACAGGTCTTTATGCCATACCACAGTATTTTAATTGATGTACTTTTGTAGTAAGTTTTGATACCAAGAAGTGTGAAATCTCCAACTTTATTATTTTTTGTCAAGTTTGTTTTGACTATTTGGAGCCCCTTGAGATTCTATTTGAATTTTCTTAAACATCTTTATTGGAGTATAAATGCTTTACAATGGTGTGTTAGTTTCTGCCTCATAACAAAGTGAATCAGCTATACATACACATACATCCGCGTATCTCTTCCCTCTTGCGTCCCCCTCCTACCCTCCCTATCCCACCTCTCTAGGTGGACACAGAGCACGGAGCTGATCTCCCTGTGCTATGTGGCTGCTTCCCACTAGCTATCTATTTTACTTTTGGTAGTGTAAATATGTCCATACCACTCTCTCACTTTGTCCCAGCTTACCCTTCCCCCTCCCCGTGTCCTCATGTCCATTCTCTATGTCGGCGTCTTTATTCCTGTCCTGCCCCTAGGTTCTTCAGAATTCTTTTTTTTTTTTTTTTTTGGATTCCA
>RJWK010008366.1:0-31340 GCA_004363435.1 Platanista minor | reverse complement strand
CAGTGAACACTGTGGTACATGACTCTTTTTGAATTGTGGTTTTCTCAGGGTATATGCCCAGTAGTGGGATTGCTGGGTTGTATGGTAGTTCTTTTTTTGTTTTTTAAGGAACCTCCATACTGTTTTCCATAGTGGCTGTATCAATTTCCATTCGCACAAACAGTGCAAGGGGGTTCCCTTTCTTCACACCATCTTCAGCATTTATTGTTTGTAGATTTTTTGATGAGGTCCATTCTGACCTGCGTGAGGTGATAACTCATTGTAATTTTGATTTACATTCCTCTAATGATGAGTGATGTTGAGCATCCTTTCATGTGTTTGTTGACAATCTGTATATCTTCTTTGGAGAAATATCGATTTAGGTCTTCTGCCCATTTTTGGATAGGGGTGTTTGTTTTTTTGATATTGAGCTGCATGAGCTTCTTGTAAATTTTGGAGATTAATCCTTTGTCAGTTCCTTCATTTGCAAATATTTTCTCCCATTCTGAGGGTTGTCTTTTCGTCTTGTTTATGTTTACCTTTGCTGTGCAAAAACTTTGAAGTTTCATTAGGTCCCATTTCTTTATTTTTGTTTTTATTTCCATTTCTCCAGGAGGTGGGTGAAAAAGGATCTTGCTGTGATTTATGTCACAAAATGTTCTGACTATGTTTTCCTCTTAGAGTTTTATAGTGTCTGGCCTAACACTTAGGTCTTCAATCCATTTTGATTTTATTTTTGTGTATGGTGTTAAGGTGTTCTAATTTCATTCTTTTACATGTAGCTGTCCAGTTTTCCCAGCACGACTTATTGAAGAGGCTGTCTTTTCTCCATTGTATATTCTTGCCTCCTTTATCAAAGATAAGGTGACCATATGTGTGTGGGTTTATCTCTGGGCTTTTTATCCTGTTCCATTTATCTATATTTCTGTTTTGTGCCAGTACCGTACTGTGTTGATTACTGTAGCTTTGTAATATAGTCTGAAGTCCAGGATCCTGATTCCTCCAGCTCCGTTTTTGTTTCTCAAGATTGCTTTGGCTATTAGGGGTCTCTTGTGTTTCCATACAAATTGTGAAATTTTTGTTCTACTTCTGTGAAAAATGCCATTGGTAGTTTGATAGGGATTGCATTGAATCTGTAGATTGCTTTGGGTAGTAGAGTCATTTTCACAATGTTGATTCTTCCAATCCAAGAACAGGGTTTATCTCTCCATCTGTTTGTATCATCTTTAATTTCTTTCATAAGTGTCTTATAGTTTTCTGCATATTGTTCTTTTGTCTCCTTAGGTACGTTTGTTCCTAGGTATTTTATTCTTTTTGTTGCAATGGTAAATGGGAGTGTTTCCTTAATTTCTCTTTCAGGTTTTTCATCATTAGTGTATAGGAATGCAAGAGATTTCTGTGCATTAATTTTGTATCCTGCTACTTTACCAAATTCATTGATTAGCTCTAGTAGTTTTCTGGTAGCATCTTTAGGATTCTCTACGTATAGTATCATGTCATCTGCAAACAGTGACAGCTTAACTTCCTCTTTTCCAATTGGATTCCTTTTATTTCTTTTTCTTCTCTGATTGCTGTGGCTAGAACTTCCATAACTATGTTAAATAATAGTGGTGAGAGTGGGCAACCTTGTGTTGTTCCTGATCTTAGTGGAAATGGTTTCAGGTTTTCACCATCGAGAACTATGTTGGCTGTGGGTTTGTCATATATGACTTTTATTATGTTGAGGTAAGTTCCCTCTATGCCTACTTTCTGGAGGGTTTTTAACATAAATGTTATTGAATTTTGTCAAAAGCTTTTTCTAAATTTATCGAGTTGATCGTATGGTTTTTCTCCTTCAATTTGTTAGTGTGGTGTATCAAATTGATTGATTTGTGTATATTGAAGAATCCTTGCATTCCTGGGATAAAGCCCACTTGATCATACTGTATGATCCTTTCAATGTGCTGTTGGATTCTTTGGTAGTATTTTGTTAAGCATTTTTGCATCTATACTCATCAGTGATATTGGCCTGTAGTTTTCTTTTTTTTGTGACATCTTTGCGTGGTTTTGGTATGAGGGTGATGGTGGCCTCGTAGAATGAGTTTGAGAGTATTCCTCCCTCTGCTATGTGTTCGAAGAGTTTGAGAAGGATAGCTGTTAGCTCTTCTCTAAAAGTTTGATACAATTTGCCTGTGAAGCCATCTGGTCCTGGGCTTTTGTTTGTTTGAAGATTTTTAATCACAGTTTCAATTTCAGTGCTTGTGATTTGTCTGTTTATATTTTCTATTTCTTTCTGGTTCAGTATTTGTAGTCTGCTTTCCTCAGAATTTATCCATTTCTTCCAGGTTGTCCATTTTATTGGCATAGAGTTGCTTGTAGTAATCTCTCTTGATCCTTTGTATTTCTGCAGTGTCAGTTTTTATTTCTCCTTTTTCTTTTCTAATTCTGTTGATTTGAGTCTTCTCCCTTTTTTTCCTGATGAGTCTGGTCATGGTTTATCAATTGTGTTTATCTTCTCAAAGAAGCAGCTTTTAATTTTATTGATCTTTGCTATCGTTTCCTTCATTTCTTTTTCATTTATTTCTGACCTGATCTTTTTGATTTCTTTCCTTCTGCTAACTTTGGGTTTTTCTTGTTCTTCTTTGTCTAATTGCTTTTGGTTTCAGATTAGGTTGTTTATTTGAGATGTTTCATGTTTCTTGAGGTAGGATTGTATTGCTATAAACTTCCCTCTTAAAACGGCTTTTGCTGTATCCCATAGGTTTTGGGTCTTCGTATTTTTATTGTCATTTGTCTCCAGGTATTTGTTTTTCCTCTTTGATTTCTTCAGTGATCTCTTGGTTATTTAGTAGTATATTTTTCGGCCTCCATGTGTTTGTATTTTTTAACCTACTTTTTCCTGTAATTGATATCTAGTCTCCTAGTATTGTGGTCAGTAAAGATACTTGATACAATTTCAATTTCCTTAAATTTACTAAGGCTTGATTTGTGACCCCAGATATGGTCTATCCTGAAGAATGTTCCATGAGCACTTAAGAAGGAAGTGTATTCTGTTGTTTTTGGATGGAATGTCCTGTAAATATCAATTAAGTCCATCTTTTTTAATGTATCATTTAAAGCTTGTGTTTCCTTATTTATTTTCATTTTGGATGATCTGTCCATTGGTGAAAGTGGGGTGTTAAAACCCCCTACTATGATTGTGTTACTGTTGATTTCCCCTTTTATAGCTGTTAGCATTTGCCTTAGGTATTGAGGAGCTCCTATGTTGGGTGCATAAATATTTACAATTGTTATATCTTCTTCTTGGATTGATCCCTTGATCATTAGGTAGTGTCCTGCTTTGTCTCTTTTAATAGTCTTTATTTTAACGTGTATTTTGTCTGATATGAGAATTGCTAATCCAACTTTCTTTTGATTTCCATTTGCATGGAATGTCTTTTTCCATCACCTCACTTTCAGTTCGTATGTATCCCTAGGTCTGAAGTGAGTCTCTTGTAGACAATTTATATATGGGTCTTGTTTTTGTATCCATTCACCCAATCTATGTCTTTTGGTGGGAGCATTTAATCCATTTACATTTAAGGTAGTTATCATCATGTATGTTCCTATTACCATTTTCTTAATTGTTTTGAGTTTTTTATTGTAGGTCTTTTCCTTCTCTTGTGTTTCCTGCCTAGAGAAGTTCCTTTAACATTTGTTGTGGAGCTGATTTGGTGGTGCTGAACTCTCTCAGCTTTTGCTTATCTGTAAAGGTTTTAATTTCTATGTTGAATCTGAATGAGATCCTTGCCAGGTAAAGTAATCTTAGTTTTAGGTTTTTCTCTTTCATCACTTTAAATATGTCCTGCCACTCCCTTCTGGCTTGTAGAGTTTTTGCTGAGAGATCACCTGTTAACCTTATGGGGATTCCCTTTTATGTTATTTGTTGCTTTTCCCTTGCTGCTTTTAATATTTTTTCTTTGTATTTAATTTTTGATCATTTGATTAATATGTGTCTTGGTGTGTTTCTTCTTGGATTTATCCTGTATGGGACTCTCTGTGCTTTCTGGACCTGACTGACTATTTCCTTTTCCACATTAGGGAAGTTTTCAACTATAATCTCTTCAAATATTTTCTCAGTCTCTTTTTTTTTTTCTCTTCTTCTTCTGGGGCAACTATAATTTGAATGGTGGTGCGTTTAATGTTGTTCCAAGGGTCTCTGAGACAGTCCTCAATTCTATTCATTTTTTTTTCTTTATTCTGCTCTGCAGTAGTTATTTCCACTATTTTATCTTCCAGGTCACTTATCCATTCTTCTGCCTCAGTTATTCTGCTACTGATTCCTTCTAGAGAATTTTAAATTTCATTTATTGTGTTGTTCATCATTGTTTGTTTGGTCTTTAGTTCTTCTAGGTCCTTGTTAAATGTCTCCTGTATTTTCTCCATTCTATTTCCAAGATTTTGGATCATATTCACTATCATTATTCTGAATTCTTTTTCAGGTAGACTGCCTATTTCCTCTTCATTTGTTTGGTCTGGTGGGTTTTTACCTTGCTCCATCATCTGCTGTGTATTTCTCTGTCTTCTCATTTTGCTTACTTTACTGTGTTTAGTGTCCCCCTTTTGCAGCCTGCAGGTTCATAATTCATGTTTTTGGTGTCTGCCCCCAGTGGGTAAGGTTGGTTCAGTGGGTTGTATAGGCTTCCTGGTTAAGGGCACTGGTGTTGTGTTCTGGTGGATGAGGCTGGATCTTGTCTTTCTGGCACGCTGGATCAAGTCCAGGGGTGCGTTTTGGGGTGCCTGTGAACTTATTATGATTTTAGGCAGGCTCTCTGCTAATGGGTGGAGTTGTGTTCCTGTTTTGCTAGTTGTTTGGCATAGGGTGTCCAGCACTGTAGCTTGCTGGTCATTGAGTGGGGCTTGATTTTAGCATTGATATGGAGATCTCTTCATGAGCTTTTGCCATTTGATATTACATGGTGCTGGGAGGTCCCTGGTGGACCAATATCCTGAACTCAGCTCTCCCACCTCGGAGGCTCAGTTCTGATATCTGGCCAGGCACCAAGACCCTGTCAGCCACACAGCTCAGAAGAAAAGGGGGGAAAAAAGAGATAAATAAATAAATTAATTAAGTTATTAAAATAAAAAATATTATTAATAATTTTAAAGTAATTTAAAAAGTTAAAACAAGAAAGAAGACAGCAACCAAACCAAAAAACCAATCCACCAATGAAAACAAGCACTAAAAACTATACTAAAAAACAAACAAACAAAAAAACCTGACAAACAGAACCCTAGGACAAATAGTAAAAGCAAAGCTGTACAGACAAAATCACGCAACGAAGCATACATGTACACACTTAGAAAAGGGAAAAAGGGAAAAATATATATACGAAATCAGTAAACAAATCTAGCAGTGTTAATTAGCACTAAATGCTAAACTAAGATAAACATAAAACCAGAACAAAATTAGATGCAGAAAGCAAACCCCAAGTCTACAGTTGCTCCCAAAGTCCACTGCCTCAATTTTGGGATGATTCATTGTCTATTCAGGTTTTCCAGAGATGCAGGGTACATCAAGTTGACTGTGGAGATTTAATCTGCTGCTCTTGAGGCTGTTTGGAGAAATTTCCCTTTCTCTTCTTTGTTTGCACAGCTCCTGGTGTTCAGCTTTGGATTTGGCCATAAATTTAAATTTTGGCTTCTGTGTGTATGTCGCCTGAGGGCGTCTGTTCCCGGCCCAGACAGGAGAGGGTTAAAGGAATGCCTGATTTGGCGGCTCTGGCTTACTCAGGCCAGGGTGGGGAGGGAGTGATACAGAATGTGGGGTGAGCCTGCAGTGGCAGAGGCCCGCATGATGTTGCAACAGCCTGAGGCACGCTATGTGTTCTCCCTCGGAAGTTGTCCCCGGATCACAGGACCCTGGCAGTGATGGGCTGCACAGTCTCTTGGGATGAGAAGTGTAGATAGTGACCTGTGCTTGCACACAGGCTTCTTGGTGGCTGCAGCAGCAGACTTAGCATCTCATGCCTGTCTCTGGTGTCTGTGCTAATAGCCGTGGCTCGCACCCATCTCTGGAGCTTATTTACGCGGTGCTCTGAGTCCCCTCTCCTCGCGCACCCCAATGGTCTCTTGCCTCTTAGGCAGGTCCAGACTTTTTCCTGGACTCCCTCCTGGCTAGCTGTGGAGCACTAGTCCCCTTCAGGCTGTGTTCACGCAGCCAACCCCAGTCCTCTCCCTGGGATCCGACCTCCGAAGCCTGAGCCTCAGCTCCCAGCCCCCACCCACCCTGCAGGTGAGCAGACAAGCCTCTCAGGCTGGTGAGTGCTGGTCAGCAGTGATCCTTTGTGCAGGAATCTCTCTGCTTTTCCCTCTGTACCCCTGTTGCTGCACTCTCCTCTGTGGCTCTAAAGCTTCCCACATGCACCCCCTGTCTCTGCCAGTGAAGGGTCTTCCTAGTGTGTGGAAACTTTTCCTCCTTCACAGCTCCCTCTCAGAGGTGCAGGTCCGTCCCTATTCTTTTGTCTCTGTTTTTTTCTTTTTTCTTTTGCTCTACCCAAGTAAGTGGGGATTTTCTTGCCTTTTGGGAAGTCTGAGGTCTTCTGCCAGCGTTCAGTAGGTGTTCTGTAAGAGTTGTTCCACTTGTAGATATATTTTTGATGTATTTGTGGGGAAGAAGGTGATCACCATGTCTTACTCCTCTGACATCTTGAAGGTCCCCCTTCTATTTGAATTTTAGGATTGAATTTTCTATTTGTACAAAAATGTTATTGGGATTTTGATAGTGATTTATTGAATTTATAGATCCCTTTGGTTAGTATGACATATTTACAATATGTCTTCCAACTAATGAGTATGTCTTGCATTTATCAGTGTCTCCTGTAATTTCTTTCAGCAACATTTTGTAGTTTTTATTGTACAAGTCTTTTGCCTGCTTGGTTAAATTTATTCCTAAGGATGTTATTCTTTTTAGTACCATCATAAACAGAATTATTCTCTTAATTTCCTCTTTAAATTATTCATTGGTGGTGCATAGACACACAACTGATTTTTGCATGTTGATTTTATATCCTGTGACTTTGCTAAATTCATTATTAGTCTTAACAAGTTTGTGTGTGTGTATGTGTGTGTGTGCATGTGTGCATAATCTGTAGGGTTTTCTACATATAAAATTATATTATTTGTGAACAGAGATTTCACTTCTATCTTTTCAAGTTGGATGCTTTTAATTTCTTTTTCTTGCCTAATTGCTCTGGCTAAGACTTCCAGTACTATGTTGAATGAAAGTGATAAAAGTAAACACTCTTTTCTTGTTTCACATCTTAGAGGGAAAGCTCTCAGTCTTTCACCAATAAGTATGTTAGATGTGGGCTTTTCATATATGGCATTTATTATGTTACCTTTTATTTCTAGTTTGTTACATCTTTATATCCTGAAAAGGTGTTCACTTTTGTCAAATGCTTTTTCTGCATTTATTGAGACGATCATGGGTTCATCCCCCCTTTATTCTGTTAATGTGGTATACTAAGTTGATCAATATTTGTATGTTGAATCATTCTTGCATTCCAGGAATAAATCCCACTTGGTCATATTGTATAAGGCTTAAAATTTTGCTGTTAAATTCTGTCTGCTGATACTCTCTTGAGGATTTTAGCAGTACTATTCATAAGAGATATTGGTCTGCAACTTTCTTTTCTCATAGTGTCTTTGTTAGGATTTGCTATCAATGTAATGCTGGCATCGTAAAATAGTGTGGAAGTGTTCACTCCTCTTCAAGTTTTAGGAAGAGTTTGGGGAGAATTTGTGTTAATTCTTCTTCAGTGTTTGGTAAATGTCACAAGTGAATTCTTCTGGGCCTGGGCTTTTCTTTGTTGGAAGTTTTTTCATTACTGATTCAATCTCCTAACTAGTTTTGAGTGTTCAGATTTTCTATTTCTTCATGATTCAGTCTTGGTAGGTTTTGTGCATCTAAGAATTTGTCCATTTCATCTGGGATATCCAATTTGTTGGTGTACATAATACTCATAATACTTTTTATTTCTGCAAAATTTATTGTCATATCCCTCCTTTCATTTACGATATTAGTTGAGTCCACAGTTCTGCAGTCTTCCTGCAGCTTTTATGTCCCAGTGTCCACCACTGCTTCCAGAGGCCTCCAACCCGATGTCCAAATTAAGCCACCATTCCTGCCTGTGCCCCAAGTAATATGAGACAGAAACCAGAGCTCCAGGCATTCCCCAGACAAGCCAGAACATTGCAAGCAAGTTCCACTCTTTCCTTGCTGTCCCAAGGGAGGAACCAGGAATTGGTTACCTTCGTTCCAACCACACCTCAGTGCACTGGGGAGGAGGTGGGGCAAGAGTGAGCAGAAATGCCATGAAATTTCCTGCCCTTTGGAGTGTGACATTTTCTTGGTTAGGCATTTGCTTGTTGCAACTTTTTAACTGATTTCTAGAATTCTTGCAAAGCTGATTTGGTTTGTAAGTTGTTGTTTATTTGGTGTTTTTGTGGGAGATTGAAGGTATAGAGCTTACTATCCAGCCATCTTATTGATGTCACTCTCCTGTATAAATATTGAATATTTTGAAAAAATAAGTACTCATATCTTTTTTGGAAATATGTCATAAATAAATTGAATAAATAAGGTTAAATTCACATCATTTAAGAGGGAAACAAATTATAGAATATTAATGTATTTGTGTTTCAGGTTGTTGAGTAGGAAAAACTAAGATTTTCTTGAGAGTCTAGTGTTCAGAGTAAGTGCAAAGTGGTGCCAAAAACAACAAAAAAACAGTAAATGGCAGGGTTTAAATAGCTATAGACCTGGGAGCCAGAAGTTTAAAAAGGACCTCCAAATAATCTTCAGTTAAATAGAAAGTAATAAGACTATTTAGTGATGGTGTTGTAACATCTGGAGATTACTTAATTGGTGCTTAAGTGGGTTTATTTTTGAAAAGTAGGCTTTGCATCAGTTAGGAGTATGTTCATTTGCAAGAAAAAAATGTTAGCCATCAGTGGTTTAATAAATTTGGTTACTTTTTCTAGCATAGGAAGCCTGGAGATAGAAGGATTCAGGCTTTGGTTCAGCAGCTCAGTGATATCAGAATATGTGTTGACATTCTTCTAACCTTAAACTCATGGTTGCAAATAAGTTCCCACTGCCCCACATTCAAAGCAAGAAGAAGAGGAAAAGTTAGTGCCAGTTATCAGACTCTATCAGGAATGCACATATTTCCCAGGAACACCTGGGAGACTTCAGGTTACAGCTCATTGGCCACAACATGGTCATATGGCCTTCTTTGCTACAGAGGATACTGAGAAAGTGAGTTTTTACATTTTTCAGGCTGTGCTGAATTGAAAGATGGCAAGAGAGAAGGGGTGGGGGTGAGAATGGCTGTTCGGTAAGCAGAATAAGCAGTGTTTCCCCAGGGGCACTTAATGAGTAAAATCCCACTTGGTTCTCTGGTAAAGAAGCAAGAAGTTCTGTGTCTTTATTTTATCACAGACTTCCTTAATCTCCAGAGTACTCTTATAGAGAGATGCACTCACAAAGTATTCCTCAGTGTCTATTTTAAGATAAGATTTTGTAATTTGGAACAAAAGCATATATTACTTTTTCCCCCTACTAACAATTTTAATAATATTATGATCTTTTTATGGTCATAATATTATTCAACCAACATTTATTAGGCATCATCTATGTGATAGTAATTATGGTAGATACTGATAATTTAGAGATGAATAAGATAAGATCCATAGCCTCAAGTAGTTCATAGTCCAGAAGTTAAAACACTTTGGTGTAGACAATTATATACATACAATTATAATTTATTTATAAGAAGAGCATTGATGATCATATATGATAATATGTATATCCAACTCTGGTGATTACATATTCTTAGTCTGTGGACAATCTTTTGAGTTTGACAGTTTTGCTAAGAGATCCAGGGAGCTCGGTTTAGAGAAAACTCAAATTTCCTTAAGCAAATGTCATTTTGTAATGACATTACTTTTCTTTAATCTTTGTATTGTCCCTGAAGTCACTGAAGTCTGTAGGTCTTTAATAAGCTTACCCAACTTGATGATAATACAGAAGTTTGAATTTAGGTACCAATGCTACACTTGAAAACTAAGAATGTGATTGGTAGTTAGCCTTCTGTCTTAAAAGAATTAGTGAGTTACTATGCCTGGTTCACTTGATGTACCTGGGTTCTGAGTAAGAAAAAGAATACGAGTCAGAACTGCACCTGGCAGCCTGAGGCACTCCCTTTTAGGGCCACTGAGATCTGCTGCTCCCAAACAGACTGTATAGAATGGTTCCCCCTTCCCTTCTCTGCTTTCAGCAACTCACAACTGCCTGGAATCATGAGAAACTTTAATTCCTCTTCTTGGTGAGGAATCTTTTCCCCTTTGCCCCATTGGATTACATGAGATCAGGACATGGCATTAAAGCTTGCTGTCCTTTACCTATACTTTGTGACTCTGTGTCTCTGTAGAAAAATCCTTCATTTAGAATAGAAGTCCATGAACTCCAGCCCATGGGACAAATACTGTAGTTGTATACCCTGTGAGCTAAGAATAGTTTTGTATTTTTAAATAGTTGAAAAACTCAAAAGGAGGATTTTTTTTGTGATATATGAAAATTACGTAAAATTCAAAATTCTGCATCCACAAATAAACTCATATTGAAACACAGCCATGTTCATTATTTTATACATTGTCTATGGCTGCTTTTGAGGTACAATGGCAGAGCTGAAGAGTTGCAACAGAGACTGTATCACTTGCAAAGTATAAAATGTTTCAGATTTGGCCCTTGATAGGAAAATTTTACCAACCTCTGAGTTAGAAGAAAAATTTCCGCCTCTGCATATAGAGAAGAAATCCATAATCACACTAATATACTTCACTAAGCAAATTGGGATTGTATATCACCTGTCAGTCTACCAGGTGTAGGGCACTGGCACCATGGCACAGCACAGTGGTGATCAAACATTTTTAGCAGCAGAACTGTTTTTTTCTGGAATGGTCTCTAAGGTTCCTCAGGTGACCTCTAAGTTCTGTAACTCTATGTTTGCCTGAATTTCAGCCTCTTACCATCTATATGTCTATGCTCCTAGTTAGGACTCTGTGTCATTGCTAGGAGGAGCTCTCCATCACCAAGAGGGTTCATTGTTCCCATCTTAGTAAATCATCCTACAAACCAAAAACCTCCATATCAACTGTGACCACCTTTTTTCTCCTTTATCCACACATTCAATCCACCACCAGGTTCTATCAGCACCATCTCCTAAATGTCTTGCTCAAGTGTCCTCATCTTTCCCTTTGCACTGCTACCTCCTTACCCAAGGTTACTAGCACCTGGACTCCTGGAAAATCCTCCCAATGATATCATTATTCACTCCCTCCCATGAGACCTGGAGAAAATCTGGTGCAAGATTACCTGGTTTCATATCTTTCAGTGTTTTCCCATTGACTGCCCCTTCAGCCCCATCTCTTACCTCTCTCTGCCTAGAACCCAACCCCACTGTTCTCCGTGCAGCTCCTTTATTGAGTAGTGCTCTGTTCTACCTCAGGGCCTCCATACCTGCTATTCCTTGCCTTCTCATTCCCTTTGCCTAACTATTCCATTTTATCTTTTAGTTCTTGGTTTTCATTTATAAAGTGAAATACTGAGTACTTATTATGTTCCAGAAACTGTGTTAAGAACTCAGAGAATAGGTATGGAGAAGACACAAGTGTCCCACAGACCTTATAATCTAATAGGGGATACAGACATGAAGCAAATTATTCTTAAATAATGAATTATTTACTAGTATGATAATGTTAGGGAGCTGAAATATAGGAAGATTCCAGAGAATAAAATGGGTATTGATCTAATCTTGGGGGCACAGAGAAACCTTTGTGGAAGTGATATTTAAGCTGAACCTCATAGGATGAGTAACAATCCCTGAGGTAAGAGAGATAAGAAAATTCCAAGCCAAGAGAAAAGCATGTACAAAGGTCCTGAAGCTGAAAAGAATTGATAGAGGTCCAGTTCCAGAGCACGAACAGTAAGAGAAACAATGACTTATAATAAGTTGAAAATAAAGGGAGGGCCCAGATCATTCAGGGTCTTTTAGGCCCTGATAGGCATTTTGGCCATTGAAGTATTTAGGCTTAAACATCCCTTCTCCAGAAACCTCCCTTCACGCTCCAATCTGGGTGAGGAACCCAGCCCCATTCCCAGCTCTGACATCACACACATTGTTCCATAGTTCCTCTTCTTCTTTGCTGGTCCTATTGCCTTGTCTTGTTTTCCCTGCTCGTCCAAGAGCTCCATGAGGGTAAGAATCTTGTCTGTCTCCTTCATCACTGTTTCCTCTGTCCCTAGCACAGCGCTTGGAATATAATAGGAGCTCAATATATACATGTTGAATGATTGACCCTCCTTCTTTTCTGTCACTGTGCCATCATGGGCTCGCCTAGTGCTTCCCAGAAGCATGAAGGTTACCAGCTGTTCTGGTAGTGGCCCTATTTGTGGATCATTCTCCTTCATCATTGGGATTAGCCTCTCTCCTGCTCTCCTGATTTCCATCGTCTTGCCTCTCCAGCCCATCCTCTTCACTATTACCCAAACTACTATCCTAGAGAAAAATTTAGACCACGTCTTTTCTAAATGCAAAATTTTTTATCCTCAAACACCTTCCGTCACTCCTCAGTGCCCACAGAATACACTTTAAACTACTTTGCTGTTGTCTTAGACCCTCCACAAATGTGCCCTGACCCATCTTTCCAGTCTCATCTATTCCTCATTTCACATATACTGAGCTCCAACTGTAGCAGACTTCCCACAGATCCTCAGATATGCTCCACTCTGATTATTGTCCCAACCAGGAATGCCCTTCTCTCTCTTCTCTGTCAACATTTAGCTCATCCTTTCCCACCGATCTGAAGCCTAGCATTCTGTTCTTTTGGCTCTGTTTCTATAACCCAGTGGTTCTCAAAGTGTGGTCCTTGACCAGCAGAAAACTTGTTAGATATGGAAATTCTCAGGTCACACCACAGACTTACTGGAAAACTCTGGGGTTGGGGCAATCTGTGGTTAAAAAAGCCTTCCAAGTGATTCTAATGTCCGTTAACATTTGAGAGTCACTGTCCTAAACATATTGCTGTATTTCTAGTTTAGAATTTTTTTTTAAATTTCATAGATAAGAAAATTGAGACTCAGAGAAGTTTGGTACTTTTGCCTAAAATTGCTTAGCTAGGAATAGAATTTTAACCAAGGGGATCAGACTCCATTCGTTTAGAATTTTAGACCACATTAAGTCCTGGTTAGTTGTTTACTTGTCAGCCTTCCTTACTAGAATAAGCAGCCAGAAGACAAGGACCAGATCTTATCTATTTTATCTCCACCACAATGAAATAAAGTGGCAATAAAGGACTACTGTGCTAGGTAGTTGTAGAGTCCTTCTATTCCTAACACAATTTAGGGTTTCCTCCTCTGCAAATAAATTTATTTGGAAAGGAAGAGAAATTATATTACAATTTACTATATTATATTAATTATCACACATCACAGTATGCTATTTTTTGTGTGTGTGTGTGTGGTATGCGGGCCTCTCACTGTTGTGGCCTCTCCCTTTGCGGAGCACAGGCTCCGGACGCGCAGGCTCAGTGGCCGTGGCTCACGGGCCTAGCTGCTCCGTAGCATGTGGGTTATTCCCGGACCGGGGCACGAACCCGTGTCCCCTGCATTGGCAGGTGGACTCTCAACCACTGCGCCACCAGGGAAGCCCCACCTGTAACATTCTTGATGATGAATCCTGGACTTGAATTTCAAGAACCTGATAAGAAGAAATTGTTCTAAGGGGAGACTGTCTTACCTAATTAGGATTTAAGATTTTCAGCAGTGCTTCTCAGACTTTAATGTGAATACGAATCACCTGGGGATCTTTTAAACTATAATTTCCTGATTTAGTAGGTCTGTGGAGAGGCCTGAGAGTCTGCATTTCTCACAAGTTCCCAGGTGATGCTGCCACTGCTGGTCTGAGTGGACCCCAGAGGAAATTTTACAAACTATCTTCTTGCAGACTGGCTTTGTAGTTTCTTCTGGCAAAGGGAGATTTAGTGTGTGGTACAACTTCTTTGTCGTATTTTTAATCAATCATGGGTCAAAGGCCCCAGCCAATGGTTCTCAACCATAGCTGCACTTTTGACTCACCTGGAGGTGCTTTTAAAAAAAACACCAGTGTGTAGGCTACTCTCTGAGAGCCAGATGTAATGAACCACTGCCCTAGGCAATGAAGTAAAACAGATGCATAAATTGCTGCTTTGTTCTACACAGCAGATCTATGACAAGTCTGTCCTTGAGAAGTTTTTCTAACTGATAAGATGGTACAATGCATATTAAGAAGGACTTAACATTAAAATTATTCAAAGGAAAAGTAAAAGGCAAACGTTGCTTTTGCTGTAAAATGTGATCGACCACCTACTTCTTAAGGTGAAAACCCAACTGTAGGCCTGTTAATATGTGCCCGTTTCTCTGCAAGCACCCCTAAGGAAATTGTTATTTGGAAGAATAGAATTATTGCTTACATGCCTGGATGATGAGGCAGGCCATCATTATTTGTGTAACATGGCACGTTTTCAGATATTCAGCTTTAGTGATTGGATTATGCTCCAATTCTTCATTCCCTCCCTTGTTACAGAATTACAAGACATCCATGCCCTTGCTTTGTGACTGTGCAGTGCCTCCCACAGAGGCAGGGAGAGCCTATTTCTTGTCTCATTGATGCCGGGCTGGACCAGTGGAATGTCACAAAACAGAGATTTTAAATGTTCCTGAGTGGTTTTGTTTGGCTTCTTGTACTGCTGCCATTCCACAAGAAGATCACACCTAGAATAGCAGAGGTTCTGATTGACCCCCAAAAGATCTGGGGTACAGTTCAGACATCTGCATTTATTAAATAGTACACACAGGTAATTCACTGACCTCTGGGTTTAAAGGACCAGAAAGTAAAACAGATAATGTAGGTGCATTCTGCCCAATACACTTAAGATCTCTAATCCACTAAACATCTGAAATACACCTGATCTGATGATTTGTGTGATGAAGTTGTCATTGTGTTTATTTATTTATTTATCTTTATTTACTTATTTATGGCCGTGTTGGGTCTTCTTTGCTGTGCGCAGGCTTTCTCTAGTTGTGGCGAGCTGGGGCTACTCTTCGTTGTCGTGCGCGGGCTTCTCACTGCAGTGGCTTCTCTTGTTGAGGAGCATGGGCTCTAGGCACGTGGGCTTCAGTAGTTGTGGCTCGTGGGCTCTAGAGCACAGGCTCAGTAGTTGTGGCACACGGGCTTAGTTGCTCTGCGACATGTGGGATCTTCCCGGACCAGGGATGGAACCCACGTCCCCTTGCAATGGCAAGGGGATTCTTAACCACTGCACAACCAGGAAAGTCCCTCTCATTGTGTTTAATTGTAAAGTAAGGACATGGTGGTTAGGGTTTCATAAAGTCTAAGTACTCAATGTCAAGATTTCTTTATTTTGAGAATGTGATTTTTTTGTTTAAACTGTTGTTTCTTTTATGAAATGACGGTGATGGTTGGTTAGCTAATTTTTCTTACTTAGCAAAATAAGACGTTGGAAACTGAAAGCTGGAAATGTTACATACATTCCTAATTTTGGTGGGGTGCAGGGATCAGTGCAGACTTTTCATGGTATGTGAATACAAAACTAGGGAACACCTTTACAAACTATTAGCTTCACTCAGTGTGGATAAATCAAATGGAAGCAGAGGATTAAGCCAATCTGTAGTCAAGGATTCCTCAGAGTAGCTGATGGGACAAGCAAAATATGCCCTAAAAGAAACCCATAGTAATTGGTTGCTATCCCTTAGGGCCATATTTTATCATTTGTGTGTGTGTGAACTTCATCTTACGATCTTAAGTTGGTGAGGCTTCTCTGCAGAAGTCAAGAATAGATAAATAGATTTTAGCTAAGCAAATGCAGTGTTTACAATAAACCATAGCTAATCATATAAAAGTGTCAAAATCACTCTTCCTAATAGTTAGTGTTATGAAGTGTTCTAAAATGATAAGCTGTTAATTCCTCTTTCTGGGCTTTCTAGCTGACTGTCAAAAAAAATGGTAATATCACCTGATATATCTTCAATATTAAAAAAAAGATTGGCAACATCCTCACTAATATGCAGTACTGCAGAATTGAGACAAATTGTACCAGTTGGCAATGAATAGATTTCCCCTGTTTATTTTCTGGAGGGACATGAACTTCTTCAAAGCCAGGAGGCAGCCATGGTGTGGCAGAGGCCCAGCACACAGGGACAGGCAAGACCTAGCCACCTCTGTGTCCTTGGACATGTCAATGAAGCTCTCTGGGCCTCATTTTATTTATCTACGAAAGGAAGGGTTTAGATTAGGTGGTTTTTAAGGACTTTACCAGATATGAAATTCAGTGAGACTGTTTTACATCCGTATAATAACATCTCCAAATGAAGAGAAGAAATGAGGTAAGTTTGGCCCAGTTATTCCTCACCGCTTTCTTGGTAAGGCAATGTTTTTGCAAATGAAGAAACAGAGCCACAAAAGGGTTAATCAACGTGCCCAAAATCACACAAAAAACTTTACACTTGGTCTTTTGAATCTAGAACTTTGAAATATATATAGATCTACTTTTCCAGAAGAGCACCTCCAAAAAATGCCCATTATCTAGATTTTACTTTGGGCAGATATCAAAATTATTTTTACATTTTTCAGTGGATTATTAGACCTGGGGAAAATTTTCTGATTTACAATTAAACTATTTCTAAATACTAAGAGTCCTGACTTTAAAAAGTCTTTCCATCTTCCCCTTAAAAGATAAACAAAAACCAATTCAATAAGCTAAGAAACTACTCCTTGGTTTTTTTTCCAGTTGTTATTACATCTCTGTGTATGTATATGTCACAGAGAGGAAGAGGTTAACATAATCTCCCGTCACTTTTTACTCAGAGTCATTATAACATAGGAATTATCTGAGACCTATAAATCTTTGCCTAGGTGAAACCTGCTTTCCTCAGTTTTTGGATAAAGAGATTGAAGCACAGAGGGGTTAACTGACTTTCTCAAGGTCACAGGGAAAATTACAATCAAGGCCGGGATTAGGATCTAAGTTTTCTGACCCAGATGCTTTATTCCATTAGGCTGTTCTTTCCCAGAGTCAGTTTAGATTCCCAACTCCTTTGCAGGACTTAGAGACTCTTAGGAAATGCATCCTTAATAATCACAGGGGCACAAGTGACATTTCCAGAAACGGTGGCTTTTGAACAGGAAGTTAGGAAGTTTAGAGCATTAAATCACAGGAAAATAAACTAAGGTGTAAGGACAGCCTGGACTTTCACTAACAATCAAGCCAGGACTTTCAAACCAGTTCAATTTTTTCCCCTGGGCTGACCACTCCACTTCCACCAAGCATTTGTTTCTAACCTCGTGCTGTCCCTGGGACTAATATTCAATGGCATAAAGACTTTGTCTCTACTAGGTGGTTTTTTTTGACTTAGTAAGAGCACATTTCTGCATATTTTATAAAAACTCCATTGACAATGCTGCACAAATCATATTCAGATGTTTTCCCAACCCTAATTAGAATATTGTTTTATTACACTGCACATTTCCTAAATCTCACACTAATTAAATGTATATTGTACTTCCTTATTACCAGAAAACAACTATCTGTACTCAAGATTTGTGGTCATGTACTGCAGTGGTTGACGACTGTATCAGCATTTCAATTTCAAATGCGTTTCAGAGGTTTAGGGCTTATCTGGAAAATTAATTGCAGCTGAAAACCTGGCACAGCCTATTCTCCCACAGAGCAGCCTGGGATCCCCCTCCAGCTCCAGGCTCCTTTTCTTGGAACAGCTGCCAGGGGGAGCAGAGTGAGGAGTAGGAGAGAGGGGAGTGAAAGGGGGATGGAGGGGGGAGCGTGGAATGCCATCCTTTTCTCAGAGCTTTCCCTCCAATCGCTGGAACCTGTCTGCAGGGGAAATGAACATTCTTCTCTGCCTAATGAACACAGTGAGTAGACGGAGGCCCGGCTTCCTAACACTCCATTGGCAAGAAGGCCAGGTTTTGGCCTCTGCACTTTTCCCCTTTGTTTATGATTATTATTTTTTTAAATAAATTTATTTTTTTATTTTTGGCTGTGTTGGGTCTTCATTGCTGAACGTGGGATTTCTCTAGTTGTGGCGAGCGGCGGGTACTCTTTGTTGTGGTGTGCAGGCTTCTCATTGTGGTGGCTTCTCTTTTTGCAGAGCACGGTCTCTAGGCACGCAGGCTTCAGCAGTTGTGGCATGCGGGCTCAGTCATTGTGGCTCACGGGCTCTAGAGTGCAGGCTCAGTAGTTGTGGTGCACAGGCTTAGTTGCTCCATGGCATGTGGGATATTCCCGGACCAGGGCTCAAACCCATGTCCCCTGCATTGGCAGGTGGATTCTTAACCACCGAGCCACCAGGGAAGTCCCTATTTATTATTTTTTAAGCAAAGATTTCAGGGGTTTTTTGGTTTGTTTTTTCTGTTGTCTTTGTTTTTTTTTGTTTGTTTTTCGTTAAGCTCAGCTGCGGGTATTCAGATATGGCTGTATTTGTTGGCTTAGAAGCACATAGATGACCCTTGAAGGCAATTGGACTTTATCCTGCCAGCTTGTCCTTCAAAGGGAAGGCAGGGAACAATAACACAGTTACTCTGGCTAGTGGCCTTGCAACCCAAATATTCGACATTTCTGCTTCATGAGTTTTTGTTTGTTTGTTTTTGTTTTTTTAGCTGTGTCACGTGGCTTGCGGGATCTTAGTTCCCTGACCTGGGATCGAACCTGGGCCCCCAGCAGTGGAAGCGTGGAGTCCTAACCATTGGACCACCAGGGAATTCCCTGCTTTGTGAGTTTAACTGTACTCTGTCTATGAGTATAAAATAACAGTTAAAAGAAAAAACAAAAACAAAAAAAAACCAGGACAGTTTACCTATTTTTGTTTTCTTACTAGTTTACCACGAAGGTCCTGGTAGTAGACTAGGAACTCTCCTAGCTTATCATGAACATTGAAAAGCAAAGAATCTCTGTTTAATTCAGGGGCCATTCGGTTGCAAGAAGCAGAAATCGACAAATACCAGTAAGCAAATGGAATCTGAGACCTGGAAGGACAGCTGAGCCTAATGAGAGTTTGGAATTGGAAGCTAGAAGACCTTCAGGAAACAAGATTCCTGTTCATTTCATTTCTCTCTCATGTCCATGCTTTGCTTCTCTTTCTTTCCAAGGTGTATTTAATTCCCCTCTTCTAGGATATCTGTTTGCCCTCTGCTTCTTCCTGTGTCTGGTTCTCTTGGTTTGCTCATCCATCCACACCGTCCCCAAACTCCCAGCCTGAGGGTCTCCACTTCCACTGGAGTGACTCTCCACTTGCAGCGACTACCACTAATTACTACAGTTTTGCTATCTCAGTTTAAATTATTAAGAGAGAGGCCCTAATTTGTCCAGTCCATGCCAAATCAGTTTTGATGGGTGTGGTGGCACCATGACCACTAAATACATTGCTGACTTTTGCAGAATCTATGAGGGCAGCATTGCTAAACAACAGCGCATTGGCTGGGCATCTAGGCATCCATCCCAATAGTGATATAATAGGATCCACTGTTTCTCTCTCACTCTCTCTTTCTCTCTCTCTCTCTCTTTCTCTCTCTCTCTCTCTCTCTCACACACACACACACACACACACACACACACACAGAGGAAATGGCTTAATGACAATTGTTATCACATGTGAAATGTGGCTATACAAAATACTTGAGTTCAATGGTTTTTACGTGTTAGAGGGCGTACATACACTTGGAGGGCCTATTAAAAATGCAGATGCCAGGGCTCCCTTTAGAGATCCTGAGTGAGTGAGGTGGCAAACAGGTATCAGTACATTTTCATAAGCCCTTCAGGTGAATCTGCTGAAAGCAGTCCACATACCTCATTTTGAGGAACGCTGGTTTCTCAGGTGCTTCTTAACATGTGTTCAGGTGTAACAGTGATAGTGGTGAAGGATTTCTTTGACAGTTATGGTAGGGCACAAGGAATTCTGACCCCCTCGTAATGACTGTAACAGGTTAGGTAACGAGAATGAATTGCACCGTACATCTAAGCTTCAACTGGGACTTAGTGATGTGGGTATATAAACAGTTCAGGGTCCTAATCAAAGAAACCCCAAGTGCTTTCATTTTACTAGATGTTGTTCCTGCCTGTAAAATAAAAGATACGTTAATTATGAAATTACATGGTCGTATTAACAATGCCATTCCAGTCAATGCTACAGTGAAACATACCAGAGTTGATTTTGTTAGTTTGCCTGGGAGGATTGATACTAAACTGTCAGGAGTGACATGAGAGAAGTGGCAGTGCCATTATTCCAACCTCACAGGAGCATTATCAGAAAGGATAATTTAATATGTCTCATGCTTGTTTCTAGGGTTTCATACCTTCCTGAAAATGCTAATTTTGAAGAGCACAGATTTATAATTTTTCATTCCCAAAGTTAAAAACACACTTCACATTTGCAGGCTTGCTGCTTCATGTGTGGTTTCAGGTTTGCTGTTGGGCTAAATATCTACCTTAAAACACCCAGGGTTCAGCGTGCTTTATTGGATGGAAAAAACAAAGTGGTGCAGAAAGAGCGAAATTAAAAAGAAATTAAGATATGAGCTGTACACAGCCAAGTACATCATCTTCTTCCACGTGAAGCACAGAGGGTGGTTTTTCCAGGCGTACACAGGCACGTGGCACCTGTGTTCATTTAAATGATTACACATTCAACAAAATTTGAATGCGTGATGTGCAATCATTTGAATTGCTCATTATACATTAAAATAAACTGACACAAACAGAACTCGTTCTCTGCTGCCTTTGAGAAACTAAGTAAATTAAATGAAAGAACAAAATGACGATGATGCTAGGCTGACGATGTGACATACAATAGAGTTAGGAAATTCACCATTCTTTGACCAGGATCAAATAACTTTCAGTGCTGGTGTGCAGTGAGAAAAGCAGTAGAAGGAAGGAGAATGTCTCCCCGCTGCTTGGGACCACCATGCCTGGCTCCCAGACCACTTACTCCTCACTGGGCTTTGGGTACTAGCCCAGAGGACCACATAGTACAAAGGGAAGCAGTAGGGGAAAAACAGTAAGAAAAAAAGGGCAAGTGGAAAGAATACCGTCTTCAGGGGAAGTACAGGTGTTTTTCCCAGCTCTCCCGTTATAATTGTCTATGGTTGCTGTGTCTTTTTTTTATGGTTAATGATTTCTACAACCTACTTGAATGGGGCTTCTGACCACATCAATCCACTGAAACTGTTTCAAGATGTATCAACTTGCCAAATCCAAATGTGCCTTGTTTCTTACCTTTCTTGACCTGTCAGCACGTGAAATGGATGACCCCTGCCTCCTGCCTGAAACATCTTCTCTTGCCTTCCACACTAAACACGATTCTAGTTTTCCTCATGATAGTTCCAAATCTCCTCCTCCTCCTTCCAAAATCAGTGTTTAAATGACTGACAAGTGCCAGAGTCTGGTTTGTGATGGTCTTCTTTTCTCTTTCTAGGAGGTCATATCTGGTCTTACACAGGCATGTAGATGAATCCAGACTTACATATCTAAGTTGAAAGGCATCCTCAAACCACACATTTGTATATCCAGTGCTTACTTGATATCCTGTCTCAGAAGTCTTATTAAGATCTGAAACTTAAAACCTGGGGAAAACAGAACGCTTAATTTTATAGTGACCTGTCTAAACAATATCTTCTTCATCTACCTAGTTGCTTCAGCAAAAAATGTAAGAGTTTTTCGCAACTTCTGTTTCTCCCTCTTTTCATCCCACATCTAATTCGTTAGCAAGTCCATTCAAGACTACCACCAAAATGTTTCCCCAAACCACCAGCCTCCATTATCCTTCACTCTGATGACTATGGAAGCTGTCTAACAGGTTTCTCTCCTTCTAGCAGTAGCCAGAATGTTCTTTTTCCCCAATTTTCTGTATCTTTTCTGATATCGTCCTTGTCAATCCACCGTCATATTTTTTCCTGGCTGGTGTATTTTGCCTTTTAACTGATCTCCAAACTCTGCTACCAAATTCTGTAATTTTGTATTCCTCTAAAAATACAAATAAGCTTTGACATTTCCTATAGTAGTTTCCTATTACATTTAGAATAAAATTTGAGTTTATCGAAGCATACAAAACCTTGAAAGATCTATTTCTGAATTCAATGACTACATTTTCTACAATTCTTAATTTCAAAGAATGTTCTTTGAAAAACTTAAGTCAGATTTTGTCATTCCCCAGATTAAGAACCTTCAAAGTCTAGTAATCCTTGCCACATTGTACAGTGTTATGTCTGTTAAGAATATTTTTGGCTCCAAGTAATGGAAAAACTGATTAATGCTGCCTTAAAAAAGGATTAATTTTTCTCACAGAACAAGAAAACCTGAGTGGGCAGTTGGGTGCTATTGGTGCAGCTGTTTAATGATTCCATGAAGTGCTCAGACCCTCTTTTTTTTCCTCTGCCATCCTTAGTATGTTAGCATTTGACCTTATGCCTACTGCCTCATGAACCCTACATGGCTCTTATAGCTTCAGACATCACATGTATCACATCCATGTCAAGGTAAGAAAAAGGTTAGGAGAGATAGGAGCAGTACCAGCAAACTCATTCCTGTTCCAGGGCCTTTGCACTTATTATTTATTCCAGCTGGAATGAGTTTTGCCCAGATTTTCATACAGTTTGCACCTTATAACTATTCAGGTTGCCACACAAATGTCATTTCAGAGAGATGAGTTATTAATCCAGAGTAGCACCTCCTGATATTTCACCATAACTATCTGTTTGTTTTCCTATTGAAATCTGCATTAGTTTGCTAGAGCTGCTGTAACAAAGTATCATAGACTGGGTGGTTCAGGCTGCTAATGTCTTAGTTCAGGCTGCTACAACCAAAAATGCCATAGACTTGGTACTTTACATACAGAAATTTGTTTCTCATAGTTTTGGAGTCTGGAAAGTCCAAATCAATGTGCCTGCTGATTTGATTCCTGGTGAGAACCCTCTTCCTGTTTGTTTGTTCGTTTTTTAAATTTCATTTTATTTTATTTTTTTCTACAGCAGGTTCTTATTTGTTATCTATTTTATACATATTAGTGTATATATGTCAATCCCAATCTCCCAATTCATACCACCACCACCACCCACCCCCCACCTTCCCCCCTTGGTGTCCATACATTTGTTCTCTACATCTGTGTCTCTATTTCTGCCTTGTAAACTGGTTCATCAGTACCATTCTTCTAGATTCCACATATATGCCTTAATATACGATATTTGTTTTTCTCTTTCTGACTTACTTCACTCTGTATGACAGTCTCTAGGTCCATCCACATCTCTACAAATGACCCAATTTCATTCCTTTCTATGGCTGAGTAATATTCCATTGTATATATGTACCACATCTTCTTTATCCATTCGTCTGTCAATGGGCATTTTGGTAGCTTCCATGACCTGGCTATTGTAAATAGTGCTGCAGTGAATAATGGGGTGCATGTGTCTTTATGAATTATGGTTTTCTCTGGGTATAAGCCCAGCAGTGGGATTGCTGGTAGTTCTATTTTTAGTTTTTTAAGGAACCTCATACTGTTCTCCATAGTGGCTGTATCAATTTACATTCCCACCAACAGTGCAAGAGTGTTCCCTTTTATCCACACCCTCTCCAGCATCTGTTGTGTAGATTTTCTGATGATGCCCATTCTAACCGGTGTGAGGTGATAACTCATTGTAGTTTTGATTTGCATTTCTCTAATGATTAGTGATGCTAAACATCCTTTCATGTGTTTGTTGGCAATCTGTATATCTTCTTTGGAGAAATGTCCTTTTAGGTCTTCTGCCCATTTTTTACTTTTTTTTTTTTTTTTGCAGTACGCGGGCCTCTCACTGTTGTGGCCTCTCCCGTTGCGGAGCACAGGCTCCAGACGCGTAGGCCCAGCGGCCACAGCTCACGGGCCCAGCCGCTCCACGGCATGTGGGATCTTCTCAGACCGGGGCACGAACCCAGTACCCTGCATCGGCAGGCGGACTCTCAACCACTGCTCCACCAGGAAAGCCCTCTTCTGCCCATTTTTTGATCAGGTTGTTTGTTTTTTAATATTGAGCTGCATGAGCTGTTTATATATTTTGGAGATTAACCCTTTGTCCATTTATTCTTTTGCAAATATTTTCTCCCATTTTGAGGGTTGTCTTTTTATCTTGTTTATACTTTCCTTTGCTGTGCAAAAGCTTTTAAGTTTCATTAGGTCCCATTTGTTTACTTTTGTTTTTATTTCCATTACCTCTAGGAGGAGGGTCAAAGAAGATCTTGCTGTGATTTATGTCAAAGAGTGTTCCTCTTATGTTTTCCTCTAAGAGTTTTATAGTGCCTGGTCTTACATCTAGGTCTCTAAACCATTTTGAGTTTACTTTTGTTTATGTTATTAGGGAGTGTTCTAATTTCATTCTTTTACATGTAGCTGTCCAGTTTTCCCAGCACCACTTGTTGAAGAGACTGTCTTTTCTCCATTGTATATCCTTGGCTCCTTCGTCATAGATTAGTTGACCATACGTGTGTGGGTTTATCTCTGGTCTTTCTATCCTGTTCCATTGATCTATATTTCTGTTTTTCTGCCAGTACCATATTGTCTTGATTACTGTAGTGTTGTAGTATACTCTGAAGTCAGGGAGTCTGATTCCTCCAGATCCGTTTTTTTCCCTCAAGATTGCTGTAGCTATCTGGGGTCTTTTGTGTCTCCATACAAATTTTAAGATTTTTTGTTCTAGTTCTGTAAGAAATGCCATTAGTAATTTGATAGAGATTGCATTGAATCTGTAGATTGCTTTAGGTAGTATAGTCATTTTCACAATATTGATTCTTCCAAATGAAGAATATGGTATATCTCTCCATCTGTTTGTGTCATCTTTGAATTCTTTCATCAGTAGTGTCATAGTTTTCTGAGTACAGGTCTTTCACTTCCTTAGGTAGCTTTATTCCTAGGTATTTTATTCTTTTTGTTGCAGTGGTGAATGGGGTTGTTTCCTTAATTTCTCTTTCTGACCTTTCGTTGTTAGTGTGTAGGAATGCAAGAGATTTCTGTGCATTAATTTTGTATCCTCCAACGTTACCAAATTCATTGATTAGCTCTAGTAGTTTTCTGGTGGCATCTTTAGGATTATCTATGTATGGTATCATGTCATCTGCAAACAGTGACTGTTTTACTTCTTTTCCAATTTGTTTTCCTTTTATTTCTTTTTCTTCTCTGATGGCCATGGCTAGGACTTCCAAAATTGTGTGGAATAATAGTGGTGAGAGTGGACATTCTTGTCTTATTCCTGATCTTAGAGGAAGTGCTTTCAGGCTTTCACCATTGAGATGATGTTTGCTGTGGGTTTGTCATATATGGCTTTTATGATGTTGAGGTATGTTCCCTCTATGCCCACCCTCTGGAGAGTTTTTATCATAAATCTGTGTTGAATTTTGTCAAAAGCTTTTTCTGCATCTATTGAGATGATCATATGGTTTTTATTCTTCAATTTGTTAATATGGTGTATCACATTGGTTGATTTGCCTATATTGAAGAATCCTTGCATCCCTGGGATAAATCCCACTTGATCATGGCATATTATCCTTTTAATGTGTTGTTGGATTCAGTTTGCTACTATTTTGTTGAGGATTTTGCATCTATATTCATCAGTGATATTGGTCTGTAATTTTATTTTTTTGTAGTATCTCTGTCTGGTTTTGGTATCAGGGTGATGGTGGCCTCATAGAATGAGTTTGGGAGTATTCCTTCCTCTGCTATATTTTTGAAGAGTTTGAGAAGGATAGATGTTAGTTCTTCTCTAAATGTTTGATAGAATTTACCTGTGAAGCCATCTGGTCCTGGACTTTTGTTTGTTGGGAGATTTTTAATCACAGTTTCAATTTCATTACTTGTGATAGATCTGTTCATATTTTCCATTTCTTCTTGGTTCAGTCTTGGAAGATTATACCTTTCTATGAATTTGTCTATTTCTTCCAAGTTTTCCATTTTATTGACATAGGGGTTTTTTTTTTTAGTAGTCTGTTAAGGTGCTTTTTATTTCTGTGGTGTCCATTGTAACTTCTTTTTCATTTCTAATTTTATTGATTTGAGTCCTCTGCCTCTTTTTCTTGATGGGTCTGGATAGAGGTTTATCAATTTTGTTTATCTTCTCAAAAAACCAGCTTTTATTTTATTGATCTTTCCTATTGTTTTCTTTGTTTCTTTTTCATTTATTTCTGCTCTGATCTTTATGATTTCTTTCCTTCTACTAACTTTGGGTTTTGTTTGTTCTTCTTTCTCTAGTTCCTTTAGGTGTAAGGTTAGCTTGTTTATTTGAGATTTTTCTTGTTTCTTGAGGTAGGATTGTATTGCTATCAACTTCCCTCTTAGAACTGCTTTGGCTGCATCCCATAGTTTTTGGATCATCATGTTTTCATTGTCATTTGTCTCCAGGTATTTTTTGATTTCCTCTTGGATTTCTTCAGCGATCTCTTGGTTATTTAGTAATGTATGGTTTTGCATCCATGTGTTTGTGTTTTTTACGTTTTTTTCCCTGTAATTGATTTCTAATCTCATAGCGTTGTGGTTGGAAAAGATGCTTGATATGATTTCAGTTTTCTTAAATTTACTGAGGCTTGATTTGTGACCCAAGATGTTCTCTATCCTGGAGAATGTTCCATGTGCACTCGAGAAGAAAGTGTAATCTGCTGTTTTCAGATGGAATGTCCTATAAATAGCAATTAAATCTATTTGGTCTATTGTGTCATTTAAAGCTGTGTTTCCTTATTAATTTTCTGTCTGGATGATCTGTCCATTGTGAGATGGACAGTGAGGTGTTACAGTGAGGTGTTAAGTGAGGTGTTACAGTCCCCTACCATTATTGTGTTACTGTTGATTTCCTCTTTTATAGCTGTTAGCATTTGCCTTATGTATTGAGGTGCTCCTCTGTTGGGTGCATATATATTTATAACTGTTATATCTTCTTCTTGGATTGATCCCTTGATCGTTATGTAATGTCCTTCCTTGTCTCTTGTAACATTCTTTATTTTAAAGTCTATTTTATCTGATATGAGTATTGCTATTCCAGCTTTCTTTTGATTTCTATTTGCATGGAATATCTTTTTCCATCCCCTCACTCTCAGTCTGTATGTGTCCCTAGGTCTGAAGTGGGTCTCTTGTAGACAGAATATATATGGGTCTTGCTTTGGTATACATTCAGAGAGCCTCTGTCTCTTGGTTGGAGCATTTAATGCATTCACATTTGAGGTAATTATTGATATGTATGTTCCCGTAACCCTTTTCTTAATGGTTTTGGGTTTGTTTTTGTAGGTTCTTTTCTTCTCTTGTGTTTCCCACTTAGAGAAGTTCCTTTAGCATTTGTTGTAGAGCTGGTTTGATGGTGCTGAATTCTCTTAGCTTTTGCTTGTCTGTAAAGCTTTTGATTTCTCCACAAATCTGAATGAGATCCTTGCTGGGTAGAGTAATCTTGGTTGTAGCTTCTTCCCTTTCATCACTTTAAGTATATCATGCCACTCCTTTCTGGCTTGTAGAGTTTCTGCTGAGAAATCAGCTGTTAACCTTATGGGAGTTTCCTTGTAGGTCATTTGTCATTTTTCCCTTGTTGCTTTTAATAATTTTTCTTTGTGTTTAATTTTTGTCAGTTTGAATACTGTGTGTCTTGGCATGTTTCTCCTTGGGTTTATCCTGCCTGGGACCTTCTGCGCTTCCTGGACTTGAGTGGCTATTTCCTTTCCCATGTTAGAGAAATTTTCAACTATAATCTCTTCAAATATTTTCACGGGTCCTTTCTCTCTCTCTCTTTCCTTCTGGGACCCCTATAATGCGAATGTTGGTGCATTTAATATTGTCCCAGTGGTTCTTAGGCTGTCTTCATTTCTTTCCATTCTTTATTCTTTATTCTGTTCCATGGCAGTGAATTCCACCATTCTGTCTTCCAGGTCACTTATCTGTTCTTCTGCCTTAGTTATTGTACTAGTAATTCCTTCTAGTGTATTTTTCATTTCCATTATTGTATTGTTCATCTCTGTTTGTTCTTTAATTCGTCTAGGTTTTTGTTCTTTAATTCTTCTAGGTCTCTGTTCAACATTTCTTGCATCTTCTCGATCTTTTCCTCCATTCTTTTTCCGAGATCCTGGATCATCTTCACTATCATTATTCTGAATCCTTTTTCTGGAATGTTGCCTATCTCCACTTCATTTAGTTGTTTTTCTGGGGTTTTATCTTGTTCCCTCATCTGTTACAGAGTCCTAGTCCTCTGCCTTTTCATCTTGTGTATCTTTCTGTGAATATGGTTTTTGTTCCACAAGCTGCAGGATTGTAGTTTTTCTTGCTTCTGTTGTCTGTCCTCTGGTGGATGAGGCTATCTAAGAGGCTTGTGCAAGATTCCTGATGGGACGGACTGGTGGTGGGTAGAGCTGACTGTTGCTCTGGTGGGCAGAGCTCAGGAAAACTTTAATCCACTTATCTTCTGATGGGTGGGGCTGAGTTCTCTCCCTGTTGGTTGTTTGGCCTAAGGCGACCCAACACTGGAGGTTACAGGCTCTTTGGTGGGGCTAATGGCAGACGCCAGGAGGGCTCATGCCAAGGATTACTTCCCAGAACTTCTGCTGCCAGTGTCCCTGTCCCTGCAGTGAGCCATAGCCTCCCCCCACCTCTGCAGGAGGCCCTCCAACACTAGCAGGTAGGTCTGGTTCAGTCTCCTTATGGGGTCACTGCTCCTTCCCCTGGGTCCTGATGGGCACACTGCTTTGTGTGTTCCGTCAAAGAGTGAAGTCTCTGTTTCTCCCAGTCCTGTCAAAGTCCTGCAGTCAAATCCCGCTAGTGTTCAAAGTCTGATTTTCTGGGAATTCCTCCTCCCATTGCCAGACCCCCAGGTTGGGAAGCCTGACATGGGGCTCAGAACCTTCATTCCAGTATGTGGACTTCTGTGGTATAATTGTTCTCCAGTTTGTGATTCACCCACCCAGTGGTTATGGGATTTGATTTTATTGTGATTGCACCCCTACTACAGTCTCACTGTGGCTTCTCCTTCGTCTTTGGATGTGGGGTATCTTTTTTGTTGAGTTCCAGTGTCTTCCTGTCGATGATTGTTCAGCAGTTGCCATTCCAGTGCTCTCACAAGAGAGGGTGAGCACACGTCCTTCTACTCCCCATCTTGAACCAATCTCCTCTTCCTGGTTTGCAGATGGACACCTTCTTGCTATGCCCTCACATGGCAAGGAGAGAGAGAGGAAGAAAACTCACTTGTATCTCTTTATAGAGACAGAAATTCCATCATGGAGGCTCTACTCTCATGACCTAATTAACTTCCAAAGGCCCCACCTCCAAATGCCATCACTCTGGGGACTAGGGTTTCACTGTAGGAATCTGGGGGGACATTCAGTCCATAGCACTTAACATAAATTTATTGTTTCATAGTTCTGGAGGCTGGAAGTCTGAGATTAAGCTGTTGGCAGGGTTGGTACCCTCTGAGGGCTGTGAGCGAAGGAGCTGTCACAGGTCTCTCTCCTTTGTTTGTAGACAGCTGTCTTCTCCCTGGGTCTTCAATTCATCCTCCCTTTGTAAATGTCTGTATCCAAATTTCCCATTCTTATAAGGATATCAGTCATGTTGGATTAGGGTTGGCTCTAATGACTGCATTTTAACTGTAAAGACCCTATCTCCAAATAAAGTCATATTCTGAGGCACTGGGGGTCAGCAATTCAACATAGACATTTGGGGAGAGAGCAAATTACAAAGTCAATAAATATCTGCTGAATGGGTGGATCTTAATCATAGCCACCATTTGCTGAATGTTTGCAATGTGCCAAGTGCTACATGAAGTGCTTTATCCTATCTTCTTTAACTTGCACAGTGATCCAGTGAAGGGGGTACTCTATGTGTTCTTTTAGAAATGTAAAAACCGTAGTAAGAGATATAGTGAGTGGTATGGCAGGAGAGTGGAGGCAAGGAAGAAAACGAAGGCTGGGTTGTCTCCAGCAAAATAGTGAGGAAACATCCTTTGAGACCTCTTCATTACCTTTGACTGGTTGCACTGGATCCTGAGTAGATGAGGAGACTGAAATAGAAAGTTTATATGGGGGTCAGCAAACTTGTTTTTGTAAAGTACATATTTTAGGCTTCCAAGTCTCATGGTTTCTGTCATAGCCACGCTGCCATTGCAGTATGAAGCAGCCATAGATAACACATTAACAAATGGTTGTGGTTGTGTTCCAATAAAACTTTATTTGCAAAAGCCAGTGGCTAGCCAGATTTGGCCTATGGGCCATAGTTTGCTAAAGCCTTGGTTAAGGAAATTTTCACTTGATTTTCTTTCCTTTTGTTTTCCCAAAAGTAAATTAATTTTGTGAATTTAGAAAAACTGTGCTGACCTGATGTCTTTGAGATGCCCAGCATTTGCTTCCGTCTTTTAGAGACACTTATACTAAACCATACAAAACCTGAGAGGGACACTGAAAGAGTCCACAAATGTTCTCTCCTCTGGGAAATTCTTCATCACCTCCTGTCACAGTGTGAACTTATTTCCTCAGTGGTGGTGGAGGAGAGCTGTGGGGACAGAGGAGAGATCAAAGGACAGAGGTACAAAGCCTATCAATCCTGAGTTTCATTCCTGGCAGGGGGATGGATGAACATGTGGCTTGGGTGGCAGTTATTTCAATTCACTACGAATTGTTTTCTTTCCTGATGAGATCAGAAAACAAATCTTACTTATCTAAGGATGACTTTAAAGGTCATCTGGATAAACATACTTGATAAATAAGCAGGGTAAGAATATCCTGATTTAGGGGTACTGAAGAATTCTCCCCTGTCATCTGAATATTTATGTTTTGAACTTATGAGTCCCTGTGCCCCTTGTTAGCCTGATTTTTTTCCCTCTTCTCACAATCTACGCTGCCCCACTCTAGTCTTTAGAGTTCTTCATTTTTCAGGTCTAGACTCACAGCAAGATGAACTTTCCATTTACCTTACCCTCCAACCCCCAGTAGCAGTGTCCTTAAGGACCATGCCCATCTCATTTTAAGTAGCTTACTACTAAAGCAACCTGGGAAACAGAAGAAATAACAGAAGTGAACATGAGAGTTAGATGTCTGATAAAGATCTTACACTAGTGGACCCTGATCTAAGACTCCTCCATGTTCTCATTCTCTTATTCTAAGGCAAAAAAAAAACCTTCATTTTTTCCTATTACAAGAGTAACATGTGGGCCTATAATTCTGGCAATATGGTAGACTAAATATCCTAAAGAGCCACCCCATACAAAACTCCTAGGAATGCTAGATGAAAT
>RJWK010008365.1:0-47719 GCA_004363435.1 Platanista minor | reverse complement strand
AGATCATATCTTGGGTCACAAATCAAGCCTTGGTAAATTTAAGAACATTGAAATCATATCAAGTATCTTTTCTGACCACAACGCTATGAGACTAGATATCAATTACAGGAAAAGATCTGTAAAAAATACAAACACATGGAGGCTAAACAATACACTACTTAATAACGAAGTGATCACTGAAGGAATCAAAGAGGAAATCAAAAAATACCTAGAAACAAATGACAATGTAGGCACGATGACCCAAAACCTATGGGATGCAGCAAAAGCAATTCTATGAGGGAAGTTTGTAGCAATACAATGCTACCTTAAGAATCAGGAAACATCTCGAATAAACAACCTAACCTTGCACCTAAAGCATTTAGAGAAAGAAGAACAAAAAAACCCCAACGTTAGCAGAAGGAAAGAAATCATAAAGATCAGATCAGAAATAAATGAAATAAAAATGAAGGAAACGATAGCAAAGATCAATAAAACTAAAAGCTGGTTCTTTGAGAAGATAAACAAAATTGATAAAGCATTAGCCAGACTCATCAAGGAAAAAAAAGGGAGAAGACTCAAATCAATAGAATTAGAAATGAAAAAGGAGAGGTAACAACTGACACTGCAGAAATACAAAAGATCATGAGAGATTACTACAAGCAACTCTATGCCAATAAAATGGACAACCTGGAAGAAATGGACACATTCTTAGAAATGCACAACTTGCCAAGGCTGAATCAAGAAGGAATAGAAAATATGAAGAGACCAATCACAAGCACTGAAATTTAAACTGTGATTAAAAATCTTCCAACAAAACAAAGCTCAGGACCAGATAGATGGCTTCACAGGTGAATTCTATCAAACATTTAGCAAAGAGCTAACACCTATCTTTCTCATATTCTTCCAAAATATAGCAGAGGTAGGAACACTCCCAAATTCATTCTATGAGATCACGATCACCCTGATACCAAAACCAGACAAGGATGTCACAAAGAAAGAAAACTACAGGCCAGTATCACTGATGAACATAGATGCAAAAATCCTCAACAAAATACTGGCAAACAGATTCCAACAGCACATTTAAAGGATCACACACCATGATCAAGTGGGGTTTATTCCAGGAATGCAAGGATTCTTCAATATATGCAAATCAATCAACGTGATACACCATATTAACAAATTGAAGGAGAAAAACCATATGATCATCTCAATAGCTGCAGAGAAAGCTTTCGACAAAATTCAACACCCATTTATGATAAAAACCCTGGAGAAAGTAGACATAGAGGGAACTCTCCTCAACATAATAAAGACCATATATGACAAACCCACAGCCAACATCATCCTCAATGGTGAAAAAGTGAAAGCATTTCCACTAAGATCAGGAACAAGACAAGGTTGCCCACTCTCACCACTATGATTCAACATAGTTTTGGAAGTTTTAGCCACAGCAATCAGAGAAGAAAAGGAAATAAAAGGAATCCAAATTGCAAAAGAAGAAGTAGATCTGTCACTGTTTGCAGATGACATGATACTATACATAGAGAATCTTAAAGATGCTACCAGAAAACTACTAGAGCTAATCAATGAATTTGGTAAAGTAGCAGGATACAAAATTAATGCACAGAAATCTCTGGCATTCCTATACACTAATGATGAAAAATCTGAAAGTGAAATCAAGAAAACACTCCCATTTACCATTTACCATTTACCA
Organism: Platanista minor; assembly: GCA_004363435.1. Lineage (NCBI taxonomy): Eukaryota > Metazoa > Chordata > Mammalia > Artiodactyla > Platanistidae > Platanista > Platanista minor. Next base: position 46,029 of record RJWK010008365.1, on the reverse strand, counting down.
CTGTAACAAAAAGAATAAAATATCTAGGGATAAACCTACCTAGGGAGACAAAAGACCTGTATACAGAAACTTATAAGACACTGATGAAAGAAATTAAAGATGATACTAATAGATGGAGAGATATACCATGTCCTTGGATTGGAAGAATCAACATTGTGAAAATGACTCTACTACCCAAAGCAATCTACAGATTCCGTGCAATCCCTATCAAACTACCACTGGCATTTTTCAGAGAACTGGATCAAAAAATTTCACAATTTGTATGGAAACACAAAAGACCCCGAATAGCCAGAGCAATCTTGAGAACGAAAAATGGACCTGGGGGATTCAGGTACCCTGACTTCAGTCTGTAGTAAAAAGCTACAGTAAGCAAGACAGTATGGTACTGTCTCTTAAACAGAAATATAGATCAGTGAAACAGGATAGAAAGCCCAGAGATACACCCACACACATATGGTCACCATAGCTTTGATAAAGGAGGCAGGAATGTACAGTGGAGAAAGGACAGCCTCTTCAATAAGTGGTGCTGGGAAAACTGGACAGGTACATGTAAAAGTGGGAGACTACAACACTCCCTAATACTATACACAAAAATAAACTCAAAATGGATTAAAGACCTAAATGTAAGGCCAGAAACTATCAAACTCTTAGATGAAAACATAGGCAGAACACTCTATGACATAAATCACAGCAAGATTCTTTTTGACCCAACTCCTAGAGAAATGGAAATAAAAACAAAAATAAACAAATGGGACCTATTGAAACTTCAAAGCTTTTGCACAGCAAAGGAAACCATAAACAAGACCAAAAGACAACCCTCAGAATGGGAGAAAATATTTTCAAATGAAGCAACTGACAAAGGATTAATCTCCAAAATTTACAAGCAGCTCATGCAGCTCAATAACAAAAAAACAAACAACCCATTCCAAAAATGGTCAGAAGACCTAAATAAACATTTATCCAAAGAAGATATACAGAGTGCCAACAAACACATGAAAGATGCTCAACATCATTAATCATTAGAGAAATGCAGATCAAAACTACAATGAGATATCATCTCACACTTGTCAGAATGGCCATCATCAAAAAATCTAGAAACAATAAATGCTGGAGAGGTCGTGGAGAAAAGGGAACACTCTTGCACTGGTGGGAATGTGAATTCATACAGCCACTATGGAGAATATTATGGAGGTTCCTTAAAAAACTACAAATAGAACTACCATATGACCCAGCAATCCCACTACTGGGCATATACCCTGAGAAAACCATAATTCAAAGAGAGTCATGTACCAAAATGTTCATTGCAGCTCTATTTACAATAGCAGGAGATGGAAACAACCTAAGTGTTCATCATCGGATGAATGGATAAAGAAGATGTGGCACATATATACAATGGAATATTACTCAGCCATAAAAAGAAACGAAATGGAGTTATTTGTAGTGAGGTGGATGGACCTAGAGTCTGTCATACAGAGTGAAGTAAGTCAGAAAGGGAAAGCAAATACCGTATGCTAACACATATATATGGAATCTAAGAAAAAAAAAAATGTCATGAAGAACCTAGGGGCAAGACGGGAATAAAGACACAGACCTACTAGAGAATGGACTTGAGATATGGGGAGGGGGAAGGGTAAGCTGTGACAAAGTGACAGAGTGGCATGGACATATGTACACTACCAAACGTAAAATGGATAGCTAGTGGGAAGCAGCTTCTTAGCACAGGGAGATCAGCTTGGTGCTTTGTGACCACCTGGATCGGTGGGATAGCGAGGGGGGGAGGGGGGGGAGACGCAAGAGGGAGGAGATATGGGAACATATGTATATGTATAACTGAGTCACTTTGTTATAAAGCAGAAATAACACCATTGTAAAGCAATTGTACTCCAATAAAGATGTAAAAACAAAAAACAAAAACGCGTATATAACCATTTTTTTGATTTAATCTAACTATTTCGTATATTCTTTTCTTTTTGGAAGGTATTTCTCAAAGTCAAAGAACAGCAAAGTTGATTCTACCTAATATTGCCTCTTCTCCTTGGATGTCCCCTGCCTCCTGATCTATCAAGATTTTTTCCTTTGGAGGGGAGAAGGTTGTTTACTTGTTTGTTAATCTTTTTATTGACAATGTCTGTATCCACACTCGAGCCTATTTCCCATCCATTTCAATAAATCTCTGCTTGTCTACCACAGTGCTGTCATTGCAGATCAATAGTTTTGTATAAGAGACAAAAACTTTCCTTTAATCCAGATAGATTATCTCTAGTGTATTGTCCTTTTTACTATTTATTTATTATGGGAAAAAAATCATAATTTATCCAACTGAGTTTTACTTGATTATATTTTTGCAGTCAAATAAGACTACTCATCACGAGAGAACATTCTTCTTTAATTAATTTTAGGGAAAAGATGATCTGTCTGTATATGGGAAGAAGGATATCTATTACAAGGGCTCATCTTCCCAAGAGGTCTCAGGATGATTCTGTGAAACTGAGCACATTATTACATTTATTTACCTTTTCAATTTCCTCGTGGTACATAATAAAGATAGTGTTGTTTGGGGAGATGTAAAACATGAGGACGTACTCTAAAAGGTTTTTTGTTGTTCTCAGTTAATGGTCCTATTAACTTTAGTTACACCTGTTTTCTTATCCAAGCAATTGGGAAATGGTGACTATTAGAGTCTTTGTTAGTCTCATGTTATATTTTTATAACACTTTATTTTTATCTATTGCCTTTAATCTATTGTAGTTAAAAAAACAAAGTAGTCTTTTTTCTTCATATAAAACAGTCTGTACTTCTGGTATTTATGTTTATATCAGTATTAGATTTGATGACAGCTTAAGAGTAGAAATGAACTAAGAAACCGAATTCCCTCATATTGTTAAACCAAAGTTCATGATAAAATAAAACAACAAAATAAATACCTATCTAAACTGTACAAGAATCTGGAAATAATGTTATTGTTTATGCAATAAATGGAACAAAATTTAATCTCTAATTGAAAAGAAATAATTTACAGACTTAGTCACAACTTGTGTGGCACCACCCTGTGAATATAATTGGGTATTTTTTGATAGCCACTAATATGTAGAAATTAGTTTTAGTACAGGTCTGAAATCCTTTCAAACCATAAGATGGACTTCAGAATTCCATTTTTTAACAAAGATAAGATGGTGTAAATGTTTATTATGTAACACTCCCATCAGAATCTGGGACAGCGACCCATAATCATTTATACTGATGCAGTGGAAGATATGAGTATTCACAATATGTGGGACTATAAATAGCTTATTTTCACTTCAGATCAGCATTTGACATCATAGGAAATGCTGTAAACATAGGAAAAAATGTTTCCATTGTAAACATAGGAAAAAATCTTTACATATTCAGAGAGATTTTGGATGTGAATTTTTTTTTTTTTTAACATCTTTATTGGAGTATAATTGCTAAAGTGAGAGAGTGGCATGGACATATGTACACTACCAAACGTAAAATAGATAGCTAGTGGGAAGCAGCTGCATAGCACAGGGAGATCAGCTCAGTGCTTTGAGATTTTGATAATGAATGGGATGGTGGATAATTGATTGAAAATATGTGTATATGTTGGTGTATATCTCATAATAGATAAGGTAATAAATATTTGCTAAATAGATCTGGGATGGGAACTGATTAAGAACATATTTAGTATTATAATGAGGAAAACACAGGACTGGAAGTTGTAAGATTGTTCTTCTAGTCTTTTGTCTGTTGCTAAAATTCTCTGGATATTGGCAGGTCATATATATTTGGTGTTTGAATTAATATAATTTTGACAATGAGATGGGAAATAACCAGAATTCGGCATACTTCTCTTCTAGATATCATGCACATGAATATTATAGAAGCTGGTAATTCTGAAAATGCATTGTGTTTCTACCAGAAGACAAACTTCAGAAGATAATCTTGACTCTTTGAAAACAATTACATTGATGAACAAATTTTTAGTAAAACCTAAGGGAAAATAAAAAGGACAATTTGCAAGAAATTATTTTCCTATTTTTCTAATCTCACCACATTTAAATAGAATCTATGTTAGTACTAAGTTTCCTTCAGGAGTTTTATATTGGCCTTTACATTTATTTAGTCCTTCCATTTAAAAAAATGTTTCAAGCTAGGGAGTTTATTTCTTTGCTCAGAAAATATAAAAACTATTATATGGATAGTATAGTCATCTTGGTTAATACTGAAGAATGAGAAATAGAGACATTTAAAAAATCATTTCTTCAGAGTAAAAGTAATTAAAACCAAAGTCAAAAATTTTGAAGAGAACCTAGAATAAGAAAATTTGGTTTGTTTTGCTTTTATCTACTCTCATGTTTTAGATTGATAACCTCATTTCAAAGTGTATATCTTCTTGCCATGATCCTTGACAACTTACTCTCAAAGGATTTTGGAATATGTCTTTTCTTTTACTGTGGTAAAATATTCATAACAAAGTTTATCATTTTAACTATTTGGGAAGTATTTATATCTGTGGCCTTAAGCACATTCAACATTGTTGTACATCTATCACACCCATTTTCAGAATTTCCTTATCTACTCAAACTGAAACTCTGTATCCATTAAGCAAAAAATTCCCTCTCTTCCCAGCCCCTGGCAACTACTGTTCCACATTTTGTCTCTATGAATTTGACTACTTTAGGTACTTCACGGAGTTGGAATCATGCAGTTTTTGTCCTATTATGCCTACCGTATTTCACTTAATGTCTTAAGATTTATATTGTAGTATGTGTCAGACTTTTATTCCTTTTTAAGACAAACTAATACTCCATTGTATGGAAGATGCTTTTTATGTAAATAAACTGTCTCTATGTTTTCATTTTGCGCTTATGGTAGTACAGTAGGCTTTTGTGATGCTATGTTGTTAAAGCATGAGTGATGTGCTCTCAAGGTCATGAAAATCAGTGACAGCATTCACTCTTCACCGGGTGAGATATATCCATCCTAGGGAGATTAGAAAATGTGAGATTAAAAAATAGGAAAGCAATTTCTTGCAAATTTTCCACTTTATTTTCCCTTAGTTTTATTAAAAGTGTGTTAATCACTGTAATGGTTTTCAAAGAGTCAAGATTATTAACCAAAGTATTTTGGAGATGTTATTTGACATTTTTTTGGTATAAGTTTATTAAAATCTCCTCATTATCAGCCATCAAAAGCTGTGATGTTTTGTCTTAATAGACATTTTCTTGTTCATATGTATATCTCTCTACTCAGTTGACACCCAAGATGAAAGTCACTAAGTAATGCCAAAAGTTTGTCTGCATATTAAGTTTTATATCTTTATATTAATTTAGTGGATCCCTACTATTTTTCAGCCAAGTAAATAAGTTTCATATTCCTCAAAGTTATATTTTAAGTTTGTATTGTTGTGTGACTACAGAGGCCAAAGAATGTCAATATCAAGTACATTGTATTGACAGCTTTTGATCAAACCCAGCTTTTTGTAGGACCTGCATTTTCAAATCTTCCTATTTCTGCTACATAATTATGTTCACAAGACATTTGATCATATAGACATTTTATTTACATACATAAATCAATAGTGAAAATACTTAGAGGACCATGTTTAAATTCCACAGTGAGTACAAACTTAAAGGGTTAAAAACTGGTATGAGCTTCAATTTGAAGTAATTAACTTAGTAATTGTCAGGGTTGAATAAGTAGAGCATGAGAAAGAATATTCATTAGGTGCATAAAGGAAGGCTCTGGATTCCCAATTAACATTATAACAGCATCAGCATAAAATGAGCATTAATATTACACAGGATAATTGGCAACCTTTGTGGTATTATTTTTTTGTTTGTTTGCTTTTTCCCCACTTTAGCTACTCTCAAGAAGGTGCCATTATTCCTGGCTGACTGAGAGGGATCAGAGTTTATGCTATATTCTACTCCTATTCCTACTGAGAGTTACAGGCTTTTGTTACATACTTAATATAAACCATGCTTAAAACCGTCTATGGATTATCTTGTTTAATCTTTAGTATAGCCCTATGAAATAGTGTTTTTATATTCATTTTGCAAACAGGATATTATATGGCTTTTGTAAGGTCATTGGACAAGTGGCTGTGTTTCCATGATTTATTTCTATGTTTATACTTTTCTGTAACTCATATTTTGAATAACATTTTACCATTTACCAAACACTTTTGTGTTTATCGTCTCAACATCAACAAAACAACCCTAAGTAATAGTTATTATCTGGATTTCACATGAGGGAACAAAGACTCAGAAAAATTAAGTTGCCACAATGACAAAATTTGGAACTAATTCACTTCCCAAATAAACACACCTCTCTTTCTATTATTTAATACCTCAAATATTAGCTGTTTTTATTGAAAGAGACACAAAGTAAAGCAAATTTTAAATAGCTTAGTGGTTGGTGGTAGCCCCAACATGATTTTCTAACTTTGAACTGATTTTACGTAGATAAAATTGAGTTTCAAAATAAAAGTCTATATTCCAGTTTATTTACGAAAATTAAGAAATCTAACCAAATAGAAGCAACCAGATGAGACTGAACAGGGCTGCCTCCTCAGAAGGGGCATGAGCTGTTGAGTTCACAGTCCCCCACACTTCATTTGTTTTACACTAGGCTACTGCACTTGCCTGCATCTGAGTTTATTTGAACCTTATATAGTTGAATCTTTGTGTCAGAAGAAACTCTCTCTGCACTGGATTGCACACTATTTTTTAATCTGGAACATGAATCTCTGTACCCTTCCATTTATGAAAGTCCTACTAAACTTTTAAGACATAAGTCAATCCCTTCTCCATGACGATATCTTCCCAGATAGCTGGCTCTCTCCAAATCTCCTATCAAAGCCAAAATTACACTGGACAGTGTTAAAACAGGGAAGGGAGACTTTGTTCAAGGCAACTGCAAAGGGATAAAGAGACCAAAACACAGTCTGAGCTCAACTCTACTAGACAAACAACAGAGGTTACGCTAGTGTAAAAGTACTGGAGAATGGTAAGAGAAAGATCAGTGGGACCTGTGGATCTCATTGAGTTAGTTCTGGTTTGCAGATGCTTTTCTCTGTGATTAGGCTATCTGTGTTTGTTCACAGCACTGACCCATTGAAGGCCCTTACCCTTTCACAGAGACTGGGAGATAAGGGGTCTATTTTCCTTGATGATTATAGTTCAAAGGGATGGTTCCTACATCATAGAGAAAGATATTTTTGGCTTGTAGATCAGGCAAGAGGCTTTTAAAGAGGTTTATATCTAAAGGGGTAGAGAAAGAATTTACAGTTATACATTTTCTAAATTATGTACTCTGTGAAAAGGGGAATCAGGTGCCTAGAGTTAGGGAGAAGCCTGTCTGAAGATTAGTGAAGCCAAAGAGAACATTAAGGCCGTCTTGGTCACCCCATATAATTACTTATGGAAGAGACAGACAGTTATTGGTCAATGTCAGTTGCTCCCTTTTTCCTTTAGTAATTAGAATTCAAAGTTTGATTCTGGGCACAGGGCTGAGCTGGCAAACACAATGTATCCCAGCCCTATTGCCAGTAATTATCTGTTTGACTTAATTTTGGACAATGAGGAGTGAGTGGACATGAAGTATGCTACCTCTAGAAAGGAAAGAGTCTTGCCCTCTCCGTTGCCTTCTCCAAGCCCTGCTGGATGGAATGTGGACAGGAGAGTAGGAGCTGGAAAAGACATTTTAGATTTTGACATGGAAGCTATATGTTGTGGATGGCAACGACATGGCAGCAAGTAAAATGATAGAGGGATACTGAGTCCTGTTAAAAGATAACACTTTTAAAGGTAAAATCATGACTCTCCTACAGATGTAAAAAGTAACATGTATTTAAGATTTTGTTTAAATCATTAATGAGGAAAATGGTAAGGCATTAACAATCAGTTCAAAGGAGAATCTGAAGAACAGGACATTCGAATATTATAGTGAATATTATAGTGAATGTGAAAATAGGGGCAAAAGTAGGAAAGTATAGTTTGTCTCTTGACACTGAATTAATTTATCAATATATAGAGATGAATCATTTTGCACTGCTATCAGTTATTAACAGAGTTGCAAAATACCTCACACAGAATCAGTATCAGATCACCCTGAAGGGTACACTACAGACAATGCATAGTTTTCTGTTGAGCACTCCCCTCCACCCCTGCTATTTTTCCTTAATTTTGAGCAGCTACCACATCATTATTGGGATGCTTACACTCAGACTGTCATCTGAGAGAAATGTAAACTTCTTTTTAAGCAGCCATATTTTTGTTTTGTTTATTACATCTTCATCCTTTGATACAGTGGCCAAACCTTAAGTTAAATACTATTCACTGGTTATTAAATAAACACTGTCTTGAAATATCTCATTACAGTCTTTTAAAAAATCATACGAATGCAGGTAAAATGTCTTATACCTTCTTGACTCTCACTCCAATTACTCTGACTCATCCATAGAGATATTCTGCAAATATTAATAGATTTATTATTTAGAACCTAATTTGATGTTATTCTAGAAAAAAATGTAAGCACAGAGATTGAGATATTTAATTCCACCTTCTGTGAAACAAGCTTATAAAGGGAATCTAGGCTCTTCAATTATTTAAAATTGGAAGACGTCAGCATAACTGCTTCCTATCCAATGCTAATATTAACTGTGCTTGTGCTTTGAGCCTTGGACATTTTCCATGAAAGAGGAAGATTTTAGATTATCTCTTTATGGCAAAGTGTTTGGGGACAGAATTGGAAGATGATCTCAGGAATGCATTATCACTTCTAATTCTAAGTCTTGAATTGCATAGTAAAATGAAGTGCTAATATTTTTCAGAAACCTAATATAGGGAAGTTATGATATTTATTTATTGTAATTGAGTACAGTGTATATGTAGGTAATTAAACTGTATTGAACCCAAAAATATTATTTTTACCACTAAATTCAACCTACTATTTCACCAGAACTACTTCAGAAGCTAGTAGGAAGTTTAATTAATTCATTTGTATTTTCCCACCTTCAACCATATCAACTAATCCTATGATTAGAGTGAATGCACAAAAAGATCTTTAATCCAAGACATATTCATTTTCCAGAAGTAACTTAGCAATTATCTAAAATGTAATAATGATAATACTACTAACAATAATAGCACTATTAATAGCTAACTTAATCCTTATCAGGTACTTTGCAAATAATTCATGTAGTATATGTCTTACCATAAATGTTCATTTATTTACTTATTCAAAAATAGTTCTTAATTTTCTGTATGTCCAGGCATTATTTGGTCATTAGTAGCACAGAAATGAACCAGTCTGAGAGTTTCTCAGCTAATGGAGACAGGTTGGTTGTCCCCCATGTTCAGAAGAACTCTCTCTTGGTTTTAATATGCTGCATTTGCCATCTTGAAATTTTTAATTTTATCATTAAACTTCTGTTTTGTATTTGAAGGGTGATGAGAGAATGCAGTAAGATCATGGTCAGAAAAGGTACATACAATATGCATGTTTCCTTTCTGCACAATTCACACATAGCATTCATAAAGCCCCATGACCACAGAATTCTGGTGGACTATTTATTGGTGCATGAGGATTCAGTGAGACTCAAGGCAAGTAACAAGACAGGTAACGTTTGGAGGCCATCAACCACTTATGCAGAAAATGAACACAGAGAAGGAAGGGGGAAAATACTGTTACCCATAGTTCCTTTTCCTTCAGTGCTTCCTTACTCTTCAATCAGCCAGGGGTGGAGAGTATTGGTAGAATGTGCATATATCAAAAAGTCAAAAAAAAATGTGCACTGTTTCTGCTGTTCTGGGTAGAATAATATGTATGAATTATTTAAATTTTTAATTTTTTTTACATAAGTTAAATGCTCCCACATTTTCATTTAAACTATCATTGCATAATAAGATGAACTGTAAAATTCACTCTAATACATTAAAAATCTTTAGTTACATAGAATTATATCTAATAGCAAATAAAAACAACATAAGTGGAAAGAGAGAGATCACAGACAAAAGAAGAAAACTTTATGTTTTAATACTTGTGCTTGAGCAAAGATCCTCACATTTTCATTTTTCACTGAGCGCCATAAATTTTCTAACTTGCCTCATTTGGAGCTTATATTCTCATGAGGAAACAAGATAGTAAACAAACTCTTAGAATGACAGATATGGAAGTGTTATAGAAAGGAAGGGAACAGATAGTGGTGAGGGGAAAGGGGTATTTCAGATAGGATTTCAGGGAAGGAGTTCCACCATTTTGAGAAGGTAACATTATAACTGAGACCTGAGTGATGAGAAGCTAAGCATGATAATACTTGCGGAATACTTCGGAAGGGGGGAACAGAGTAAGGAATAGCCTAGACATGGGAAATGACTTCATGAGTTCCCAAAGTGAGAAAAAAAGAGGCCATTGTGGCCTGAGCAGAGTGAGCAGAAGACTAGTAGGAGAGGAGAGACGAGAACAAAGGGCCACTTCAAGGGGCAGCCATGCCCAAAAATGGGTTTCAGATTTTTCACTAAGTGGAATGGGAGCACCTAGGTCTTTGAGTAGGACAGTGATGTAACTGGTTAAAAATAGTTTACTATCCCTCTTTTAGTCATGTTGAAATGGAGATATGGAGGTTTAGGGAATTTTAATCTCTTGTCTAAGGTTACACAGCTAATAAGCAGGAGACCCAGGACTAAAAACTAATTAATCTGACTCTAGGGTCCATGTATTTATCCACTGTGCTATACTATGAAAATAGACATTGCCTGCTGTGAAAGACAGTATGAGCTGAACAATTACGCAGATTTCATCCCAGCTGCTGCAGTAGGGAGAACATTCATTACTGAGGAAGCCTCAGAGTAAAGGAAGAAGGCTGGGATGGGAAAGCAGAAGGGAGGAAGGGAAAGCAGAGGAAGGGAAAGCAGTGCATACTGGGGAAGAACAGAGACAGTTTCCATGTGCTCTTTGGCATTAACCGGTTTTCTGAAACAGAAAATGGTGTGGGGATTTCTCAACTGTCTCTGCTTTCAAGGAGCATAAGGCTCAGGGGAAGTTCAACATTGTTACTCCCTGGCACAACTTTGGCTGTAGCTTTTCAAATTACTGTCATTTCAACTGAGCTTGGTAGGTTCTGATTACATTGAAATAGAAAGTTACTTTATACCCAGAAAAGCATAGAAACAGAACAATCTGTGAAAAATAAATAGTGAAGCAAATATTGGCCATTCGAAAAATGAAACAATTCCTTATTTCCTTGGAAGTCTTAACCAAGTACATTATGCCTTTTTTAGTCAAAGTGTGGTCCTGGATAGCTGGGAGCTTGTTTGAAAGGCAGTCATAGCTTCGTTCCAGACCTACTTAGCTAGAATCTACTTTTTAATAAGCTCCTCAGGTGATTTGTATGCTTAAAATTTGAGGATCACTGATTTGAGGCTGTATAACTGTTTATTCCTGAAACACATACAAAAGGATTCCTAACATGGACAAAGCAGTGCTACTAAAGGCAGGAGAAATTGACAAACGCCTTGAATATTTGAAAGACATTTCAAAGTAACAGTAGATTTATGAGAGTGATTAAGATGTTGTCTAATACTATTACTGAAGTGTAGTGTAATAATTTAATTGGTTGCCTTTTTCTTTCTCTGTGGTACATAATGATGTGTCTTACAATAATAGTATATTCAATTTATTGAAATACAGTATTGTCCCCAATTTGTAGAATAGGAAACATAGAAAGGAAATAGATGAATGCATTTTCTCTATACAACAAATTCTGTAGTCATAAGATTATGAAATAAGAGAGAAAGAAAATGCTACAGAATAATAGTTTTAGAGAAGAAAAGTCAAAGATCTGTTTTTTCTAGGATAAGAGTTCATTCCTAGATTTGTCCCTATTTGGGAAATTGCTGTTTCTATCAAGAAAAGAGATACAATAGCCCTTTCTTATGGACACATGCATACCTTTGGGCAGGGTATTCAGATGCAGAATACTGCACTGGATACCAAGCTACAGGAGATTAGATCCAAATGAAATATAATAGGACACAAATCAGGAGGAAATCATTTATTTGATTACTGGAAAGAAGCAAACTCATAATATTCAAATAATAACTACTCTGCAATTAAATAGACTTAAAACATAGGCATATGCCAATACCAAGTGGATCTGCAAATAGTAAGCCTATAGGCAAGCAAACATATCAGCACAACCTAGAATGACTAACAGCATCAAGAAATCTGTAGCATAAGACTTCCACATGGTTCCATATCTACTTACAAAATGGAGATGTCTAAAGGGACTTTGTGAAATCTTCAGTGGACCTTTTGAGGATGAATGAACTTACACTCTCATTAGAGCCTCATACAGTTTGCTATGCATAATTATATAAAATGAACATCAGAAGATTCACAGGAATCCTTACATAGTTTCTACTTCCTTTTTACTCAAACATTGGTTATAAATCTTAAAGACTAAGCTGATCTTTCTGAGTTCATCTTCCTCTGGTATCTGAGCAATTTGGAAGTGAAGTCCTTTCATGTTTTGTGTTTCTGAGCCTCAACTTTGCTTTGCTGGAAGAGTTGCCTATGTACCTACTTCTTTCATCTGGGTTCTTGAGATTTTGGGCTTTGTTTGTTTTTTTAAATTATCCAAAGATCAACCTTAAGAACTGACTTATAAGACACTGATGAAAGGAATTAAAGATGATACAAAAAGCTGGAGAGATACACCATGTTCTTGGATTGGAAGAATCAACATTGTGAAAATGACTATACTACCCAAAGCAATCTACAGATTCAATGCAATCCCTATCAAACTACCAATGGCATTTTTCACAGAACTAGAACAAAAAATTTCACAATTTTGTATGGAAACACAAAAAACCCCAAATAGCCAAAGCAATCCTGAGAAGGAAAAATGGAGCTGGAGTAATCAGGCTCCCTGACTTCAGGCTATACTACAAAACTACAGTAATCAAGACAGTATGGTACTGGAACAAAAAGGAAATAAAGATCAAAGAAACATTATAGAAAGCCCAGAGATAAACCCATGCAGATATGGTCACCTTATCTTTGATAAAGGAGGCAAGAGTATACAATGGAGAAAAGACAGCCTCTTCAATAATGGTGCTGGGAAAACTGGACAGCTACATGTAAAACAATGAAATTAGAACACACCCTAGCACCATATACAAAAATAAATTCAAAATGGATTAAAGACCTAAATGGAAGGCTAGACACTATAAAATTCTTAGAGGAAAACATAGGCAGAACACTCTATAATATAAATCACAGCAACATCCTTTATGACCCACCTCCTAGAGAAATGGAAATAAAAACAAAAATAAATAAATGGGACCTAATGAAGCTTATAAGCTTTTGCACAGCAAAGGAAACCATAAACAAGATGAAAAGACAACCCTCAGAATGGGAGAACATATTTGCAAATGAAGCAACTGACAAAGGATTTGTCTCCAAAATATACAAGCAGCTCATGCAGCTCAATATCAAAAAAACAAACAACCCTGTCCAAAAATGGGCAGAGGACCTAAATAGACATTTCTCCAAAGAAGATATGTAGATTGCCAACAAAGACATGAAAGGATGCTCAACATCACCAATCATTAGAGAAATGCAAATCAAAACTACAATGAGGTATATCACCTCACACTGGTCAGACTGGCTATCAGCAAAAAATCTAAAAAGGATAACTGCCAGAGAGGGTGTGGAGAAATGGGAACCCTCTTGCACTGTTGGTAGGAATGTAGATTGATACAGCCACTATGGAGAACAGAATGGAGGTTCCTTAAAAAACTAAAAATAGAACTACCATACAACCCAGCAATCCCACTACTACTGGGCGTATACCCTGAGAAAACCATATTTCAAAAAGAGTTATGTACCACAATGTTCATTGCAGCACTATTACAATAGCAAGGACTTGGAAGCAGCCTAAGGGTCCATCAACAGATGAATGGATAAAGATGTGACAATATATACAAGGGAATATTACTCAGCCATAAAAAGAAAGAAAATTGAGTTATTTGTAGTTAGGTGGATGGATCTAGAGCCTGTCATACAGAGTGAAGTAATTAGAGAAAACCAAATACAGTATACTAACACATATATATGGAATCTAAAAAAAAAAAAAAAAAAGTTTCTTAAGAACCTAGGGGGCAGGACAGGAGTAAAGACGCTGATGTAGAGAATGGACTTGAGGACACGGGAAGGGTAAGCTGGGATGAAGTGAGAGAGTGGAGTGGACGTATATATACCACCAAATGTAAAATAGATAGCTATTGGGAAGCAGGCGCATAGCACAGGGAGATCAGCTCGGTGTTGGTGTTTTGTGACCACCTAGAGGGGTGAGATAGGGAGGGTGGTAGGGAGACGCAAGAGAGAGGGCATAAGGGGATATATGTATACATATAGCTGACTCACTTTGTTTTACAGCAGAAACTAACACACAATTGTAAAGCAATTATACTCCAATAAAGATGTTTAAAAATAAAATAAAATAAAATAAAATTAATTTCTGTGAGAATTGCTTTCCTCATATTTGCACTACAAAGTTCTACTTTCCTTCTTTATTAACTCTTGAAATGTTTTATTTAATATTTTAAATAGAGAAGAAATATTCCAACAATAATGCCATAAATTCAGAATTACTCTTATTTAAAATCCTCTATACATGTTATAAGAAAAGCCCTTGAAGTGTTTATATAATTATAATTAATCTGAGCTAGTTGAAAATCACAATATAAATACATTTGTTTTTGGAATCCACGTATGTGCATTTGCTAAATTCAGTCACAGTCCATGACTATTATGAGTTGAGATAATAGCATCATGAGTTGATGAGGTAGTAGCTTACCTGTTCCTCAGGAAAAAATCCAAAATTTTATTTTATTATATTTTTGCTGTAATTTGTTCAATTTATAATATTATTTTGAAAAGGAAGGAGAGAAATATTCTCAAAATGTAAAGTAAATCTATTAAGACTTCTTTCCTCTGACTTTCCAAGTATGTACAAGCAGCCAGGTCCAGATTTGCTTGTCTGAGCCCACTGATAACAAGAAGTAACTTTCCACAAGTGTGTAATTCACAGAATTGGTGAATAATGGCTTTGGAAATATTACTATCAGGTGCCAAGTTGATAATTATTCCACATAGAGAGGTTGAATAAGTGGCTAAAAATACCAATTGTTAGTCATTGACTTGTTGCAAAGGTGATTCTCTCCTCTATAATTTTTTAAAACGTTGAATCCTTTAAAGGTTAGAGGTGATTTTTGTTCTGAAACTGTTTTCTGTTTGGGGGGGGCATGTAGTGGCTGCAAGGGGATTTTTTTTCAAGCTTGCAGATGACTAATTCTTAGATAACCAGACATTGCTTAAAAATCACTTGGCTAAATAAAGTAGCAATTGTTCAGAATTACATTTCTTTCCAAAATTGCATTCATTTAAAAATATAGTTAAGGAAACATATTCTTAAGAGCTAGGCCACAGAACTTTCAGGATTATCGAAAAACACAATGTTTAAAAAATATTTTAAGAATTGTTGGACAAAGATATGTAATGGATATCAGATTTGCAGCACTCTACCCATATTAAGTTATTTAGCCCATACAACATTCTTTAACATTTTGTATCTAGAGAAACAGCAAGCCCAGAAAATAACTCACTTCCTTAACCTCACCTAGATGATAAATAATGGGATAGATTTTGAAATAACTGTTCCAGGTGCCAAACTTGATGATTTTTCTACATATAGAAGATAGGTAACTCTAACATAAGAAAAACTTTTAATTTCCTTTTGTTCTTAACTAATGATTTATCATGTAACTTGTAAGTGAGGGATTATTAGTTATCTAAACTGGAGAATCAATAGCTATTCCCATGTAAGAAATTTATAAAACAAATTAAGCCAGAAGAGGGAAAAGGGAAACTAGAAAGGGAAAAGGAGAGTATTTATAGGTTGGCTCACATTTTGATTTCTGTTGTTCAGTGTAATGCTGAAGTCTTTTTTTTTTTTTCAATTTTCTTTTATATTGGTGTTCCTTGATTCCTTTCACACTTGCTGCTACTCAAACAAGCTGTGAACCGAGTGGCCTATGGATTAGCAATGTTTGTGTCACCTGGGAGCTTACTTAGAAATGCAGACTCTTAAACTCCACCCCAGACTCACCTGCAGCAGGACATATGTTTTTACAAGACCCTGAGATAACTCAAAAGAGTCTTGATATTTGAAAACAGTTACTCTACAGGGTGTTGCTTTCAAACGTATGAATATGCAAATCTCCAACCATAGCTGAGATAGAAGATCACTTCCAAAAGGTCCTTGAAGCAAGTGTGGTCAAGGGCAATAACTCAAATTTTTCCATAGGGATGGGTCAGTCCATGCTCTGTGTCATATTCAATTCATGCAGTCACTGAATAGTTTTTGAAAACAAAGCTTCCATCATTCTCCAGATGGATATTTCCTTCTGGGCATGTTTCCTGAAGGCCTTTTGGAATACACTGCCAGAGTTGCATTTATAGCTCTACTATGCAGCTGCAGTCCAGTCACCATTGACTCCTGTTGTAGTGATGTGACTAAAATCGACGACTTAAATCTCTCAAAACCAGAGTGTATAATTCACCCCTTAAATCATTCATATACTCGCTGAACAACAGTGGTTTTAACACAACGCTCATCTTTTCAATTTCAATACTTTCTGTCATATAAAGAATTATGATTATTTGGACATTTTGTTTTAATGGAGATCATTTACATAAAACTAAAGTTTTATGGGGCTTCCCTGGTGGCGCAGTGGTTGAGAGTCCGCCTGCCGATGCAGGGGACGCGGGTTCGTGCCCCGGTCTGGGAAGATCCCACATGCTGCGGAGCGGCTGGGCCCGTGAGCCATGGCCGCTGAGCCTGTGCGTCCAGAGCCTGTGCTCTGCAACGGGAGAGGCCACAACAGTGAGAGTCCCACGTACCACAAGAAACAAACAAACGAAAAACCTATTTTTTATACATACTTACATTTTAAGATATTTTAAATTTCATACAATTTTTTTTGTGTGTGTGTGGTATGCGGGCCTCTCACTGTTGTGGCCTCTCCCGTTGCAGAGCACAGGCTCCGGACGCACAGGCTCAGCGGCCATGGCTCACGGGCCCAGCCGCTCCGCAGCATGTGGGATCTTCCCAGACCGGGGCACGAACCCGCGTCCCCTGCATCGGCAGGCGGACTCTCAACCACTGCGCCACCAGGGAAGACCAAAAAATAGGTTTTATTTCCCATTCCTGAAGTGAATATAAGTTTCAGCCAGAAAAATTGTAACCAGTTGAATTGACCCTGTTTACTCACTGATATGCAAGATATCTATATAGAATTTCATTTATAATGGAAATAGGCAAAGCTTGAAATATAGCTCCTAAACATATGTCAGTCATTAATATTATGATGTTTTCCTTTATTCCAGTAGCAAATGGAACTTAGATAGAAAAGGCAAAAGATAGTTATTTTTGAAGAGAGAGCCTGAGAATAAAAAATTAAAAATTGCTGCTTTGAAAACCATTGTATGAGTTTGGACATGGGAAAGAGTTGGGTTTCCCAAATGAGTCAATCAAATTTGTAAAAAAATTACAGAATTCAATAGCAGAAAATGGAAGTTGATTTGGAGAAAGCAAACATTGGCGTGCTTAATTATTACTGAAGTTGGTAGAATATATCAAGTTTTCAAGAAGGGTGGCAACAAGAAATATTATTTGATTAAAGATAAATGAACAAATAAGCAAAGGATATAATTGAAACATTACACATATTTCAAACATTTAACCTTTACTCTGACAAGCTGAATCATGGAGATAATGACTCATGCTGACTCTAACACCATAAAAATAAAATATTAATATAATGCTAATTGTGTGTACAAAATGTTATCTAATTAGCATTTTAAATGAAATCAGAGTAACTCTTAGATTTGCTGTTAAATTAACATTGCCTTAAACTTGGTTTTGAAGAAAAGCAAGAGAAAGGGAAATTAACAAATGTGGTACTATACAAGATTATTTAAACATGGCTCAATCTCATTAATTCTTTGCAGTAGAAAAGGAAACAAGTTCAGAGAGGCAGATCTTTTGGAAAAACCCAAGGAAACAAGTTCAGAGAGGCAGATCTTTTGGAAAAACCCAATTGGCTGAGGAGTTTCAAATTGCAAATGGAAATGTGATTTTAAAACATCTTCTTTGTCCTATAAGACATTGCAATCAATCAAGCTATACACAAATACTATTCTTCAAATGTCTGGAGGTGGGAAAAATTATCTGATAAAGAATGATACCAAGAAGTAATAAATAATATAACAGTCTAAAATATAATTTACTGTCTGAATATATCCTGTTGCTTGATTTGCTATTTTCTTTAAAAATTTGCTTCCAAATTTCAAATTTGACTTGACTGCATTTTCTTCTCCCTTTCCTATCAGTCCATTTTGTAACTTACCTTGTTTTATTTTTAGGAAACAGAAATAAGAAAATGGAGCATACATATTTATTATAGTTATCATAAAATTGATATCATTCCCTGTTGAAATAAAAAACTTCTGTTAACAAAAACATATTAAATATCTCTAAAATGGACAGATAAACAGACATATACTCTATAGAGCTAAAAATAAAACCCCAAAGCTATTCTAGTCCAAAAGAATGTCACCAATGCTTCTGGATACCTTTGAAGCAGCTACCATTCTCCTGGAATAGATTTCATGAGTTATTTTTTCTTTACTGTACTCACCTAAGATTCAAAGATCTTGGGTAGATGTAGCTGATTAATGGATTCTGATTCTTTTACCTCAACCTAGCAATATGGGAGTCTGGAAAAGGTATATGACTTCTGATACAATTTCTGTATTCCACTAAGATTCCTAAAATGAAATAAACTCCAAATATACAAAACGATTTCAATGTGCTATGTAGCCAAACAATTGACCATATTATCTTCTACAAAATGAAGTTATGTAGAACGTAAATTTGTTATTTTGTACTTGGGATTTACTAATTAAATTCAATGAGAAAACCTACAAAAATATAGGAAAAACTGTTTCAATCCAATTTTTATTGAGCCCTTCATATCTAAAATGGATGTTCAAAATCTTCTTGTAGTGTTTATTCAAGCATTATTCACATTCTCTAGAGCCTGGCTTCAAAAGGGTTACAGCAACTATAAGTTTTATCATTTTTATTGTAACACTTTAGATTGTAAAATGAAGAAGTACTAATAATAAAAAACAGGACAGTAGTTTGCATCCAGGACTGTTCTGGACAGCTGGTATCTGAGGTCACCCTAAGTGTACAGGGTGACCTGTACACTGTCAAGTGGTTCTTATTAGAAAGTCACAAGTGTCTGATGGGATAGAGAGCTTCAAACTCTTCTACGACCAGAACAACAAAAAGAATTAGGAGGCAATATTGAACTATGCAGTTCAAAACATAAATAGTGATCTGTAGTTGTGAACAGAAGTTTAGGAATCCAGGATCAGGAAACTTTTCAGCTGTCCCAAATGTTTCTCAAAAAACATACAAATTTGTTAAATGGATGCATTAACACACAATTTGGCCACCATCTCTGCTGAAACTTCTTCCCAACACTAACTGTTGCTTCTGACAATCCCCAAACTCCACAACCTTACTTGCTAGCAGAAAACAGACACAAGTAGCTGGAAGAGAGCTTCTATCTCTCTCAGGAACAGATTTACTGTAGATCCAATTTTGCATCTGGAACTTAGATCCAAGGGCATCTGGAAAATGTAGTTTTAAACTTTTCAGCTCCATCCGTATCAGAAGGCTCCCTGGAAGGAAGATGATAAAAACATCAGTCAAGCCCATCTACCATACCAACCCCAATGTTCCACTCACTTCTCCTTACTCTGTCCCATTCACATGCAAAGCTCCAGTTCTTGTTAAATTCAACTCTTTGACAGCACCCACACTGCTGAAGAAAGATGGAGAAAAACTCACTCTGACTGTTCTCACTTAAAAATCATGACCATGAAAGTCAAATTGGAGCGTGATGCTGCCCCCATTCTGCCATATTTTACTGTTTGATGCACTCTTTCATTCTCCTAGATGAATAATCCATACTGCATTTCCTGTTCTCATTCATTCCTCACTATCTTCTCCTCCCTTTGTCAGTAACTTACCTTTTATTTTCCCGAGAGATACAAGAATCAAAAGACAAGTTCCACAGTATGTACTACCACCTGCTCACCAACATTCCTACATACCACATACCCTACCTCCTTCCTGTTACTATGTGTGAACTTTTCATGCTCTCAGGGATGAACCTTTTCCTATTTTATTAATCCCATCATTTCTGACATATTTATGCATATCGTGTCAACAGTTACACTATCTCCTAAATAGTTACTTTTTATTTTTCTATTGAATCCTTCCAATCAGCATATAAACAGTTTATAATTACCCATTATAGAAAAATCCTCATGACATCAAATTTTTCTGTTACTTTTCAAAACAAAACTTTTTTTTTTTTAACATCTTTATTGGAGTAAAATAGTTGTACAATGGTGTGTTAGTTTCTGCTGTAAAACAAAGTGAATCAGCTATACATATACATATATCCCCATATCTCCTCCCTCTTGGGTCTCCCTCCCACCCTCCCTATCCCACCCATCTAGGTGGACTCAAAGCACCAAGCTAATCACCCTGTGCTCTGTGGCTGCTTCCCACTAGCTATCTATTTCACATTTGTTAGTGTATATATGTACATGCCACTCTCTCACTTTGTCCCAGCTTACACTTCCCCCATCCCATGTCCTCAAGTCCATTCTCCACATCCGCATCTTTATTCCCGTCCTGCCCTTAGGTTCTAGAGAGCCATATATATTTTTCGATTCTATACATACATGTGAGCATACAGTATTTGTCTTTCTCTTTCGAATTACTTCACTCTGTAGGACAGTCTCTAGTTCCATCCATCTCACTACAAATAACTCAATTTCGTTTCTTTTTGTGGCGGAGTAATATTCCATTGTATATATGTGCTACATCTTCTTTATCCATTTATCTGTTGATGGAAACTTAAGTTGCTTCCATGTCCTGGCTATTGTAAATAGAGCTGCAATGAACATTGTGGTTAATGACTTTTTTTGAATTATGGTTTTCTAGGGTATATGCCCAGTAGGGGGATGGCTGGGTTGTATGGTAGTTCTATTTTTAGTTTTTTAAGGAACCTCCATACTGTTCTCCTTAGTAGCTCTATCAATTTACATTCCCACCAACAGTGCAAGAGGGTTCCCTTTTCTCCACAACCTTTCCAGCATTTATTGTTTATAGATTTTTGATGATGGCCATTCTGACTGGTATGAGGTGATATCTCATTGTAGTATTGATTTTCATTTCTCTAATAATTAGTGATGTTGAGCAACCTTTCATGTCTTTGTCGGCAATCTATATATCTTCTTTGGAGAAATGTCTATTTAGGTTTTCTACCCATTTTTGGATTGGGTTCTTTGTTTTTATGATATTGAGCTGCATGAGCTACTTGTATATTTTGGAGATTAATCCTTTGTCAGCTGCTTCATTTGCAAATATGTTCTCCCATTCTGAGGGTTGTCTTTTCATCTTGTTTATGGTTTCCTTTGCTGTGCAAAAGCTTTGAAGTTTCATTAGGTCCCATTTATTTATTTTTGTTTTTATTTCCATTTCTCTAGGAGGTGGGTCAAAAAGGATGTTGCTGTGATTTATATCATAGAGTGTTCTGCCTCTGTTTTCCTCTAAGAATTTTATAGTGTCTGGCCTTCCATTTAGGTCTTTAATCCATTTTGAGTTTATTTGTATATATGGTGCTAGGGAGTGTTCTAATTTCATTCTTTTACATGTAGCTGTCTAGTTTTACCAGCACCACTTATTGAAGAGACTGTCTTTACTCAATTGTATATTCTTCCTTCCTTTATCAAAGATAAGGTGAACATATGTGTATGGGTTTATCTCTGGGCTTTCTATCCTGTTCCACTGATCTATATTTCTGTTTTTGTGCCAGTACCATACTGTCTTGATTACTGTAGCTTTGTAGTATAGCCTGAAGTCAGGGAGCCTGATTCCTCCAGCTCCATTTTGCTTTCTCAAGATTGCTTTGGCTATTTGGGGTCCTTTGTGTTTCCATACAAATTGTGAAATTTTTTGTTCTAGTTCTGTGAAAAATGCCATTGGTAATTTAATCAGCTTTGCATTGAATCTGTAGATTGCTTTGGGTAGTAGAGTCATTTTCACACTGTTGATTCTTCCAATCCAAGACCATGGTATATGTCTCTATCTGTTTGTATTATCTTTAATTTCTTTCATCAGTGTCATAGTTTTCTGCATACAGGTCTTTTGTCTCCTTTGGTATGTTTATTCCTAGGTATTTTATTTTTTGGTTGCCCTGGTAAATGGAAGTGTTTCCTTAATTTCTCTTTCAGATATTTCGTCATCAGTGTATAGGAATGCAAAAGATTTCTGTGCATTAATTTAGTATCCTGCTACTTTACCAAATTCATTGATTAGCTCTAATAGTTTTCTGGTAGCATCTTTAGGATTCTCTATGTATAGTATCATATCATCTGCAAACAGCGACAGTTTTGCTTTTTCTTTTCTGATTTGGATTCCTTTATTTTTCTTCTTCTTCTCTGACTGCTGTAACTAAAACTTCCAAAACTATGTTGAATAATAGTGGTGAGAGTGGGCAACCTTGTCTTGTTCCTGATCTTAGAGGAAATGGTTTCATTTTTTCACCTTGAGAACGATGTGGTTTGTGGGTTTTTCATATATTGCCTTTATTATGTGGAAGTAAGTTCCCTCAATGCCTACTTTCTGAAGAGTTTTTATCATAAATGGGTGTTGAATTTTGTCGAAAAATGTTTTCTGCATCTATTGAGATGATCATATGGTTTTTCTCCTTCAATTTGTTAATATGGTTTATCACAGTGATTGATTTGCATATATTGAAGAATCCTTGCATTCCTGGGTAAACCCCACTTGATCATGGTGTATGATTCTTTTACTGTGCTTTTGGATTCTGTTTGCTAGTATTTTGTTGAGTATTTTTTGGCATCTAAGTTCACCAGTGATATTGGCCTTTAGTTTTCTTTCTTTGTGACATCTTTCTTTGGTTTCGGTGTCAGGGTGATGGTGGCTTTGGAGAATGAATTTGGGAGTGTTTTTCCCTCTGCTATATTTTGGAAGTGTTTGAGAAGGATAGGTGTTAGCTGTTCTCTAAATGTTTGATAGAATTTGCCTGTGAAGCCATCTGGTCGTGGGCTTTTGTCTGTTGGAAGATTTCTAATCACAGTTTCAATTTCAGTGCTTTTGATTGGTCTGTTTATATTTTCTACTTCTTCCTGGTTCAGTCTCAGAAGGTTGTACTTTTCTAATAATTTGTCCATTTCTTCCAGGTTTTCCATTTTATTGGCATATAGTTGCTTGTAGTAATCTCTTGTGATCCTTTGTATTTCTGCAGTGTCCATTGTTACCTCTCCTTTTTCATTTCTAATTCTATTGATTTGAGTCTTCTCCCTTTTTTTCTTGATGAGTCTGGTTAATGGTTTAACAAATTTGTTTATCCTCTCAAAGAACCAGCCTTTCATTTTATTGATCTTTCCTATTGTTTCCTTCATTTCTTTTTCATTTATTTCTGATCTGATCTTTATGATTTCTTTCCTTCTGCTTACTTTGGGTTTTTTGTTGTTGTTCTTTTTGTCTAATTGCTTTAGGTGTAAAGTTATGTTGTTTATTTGAGATGTTTCTTGTTTCTTGAGGTAGGATTGTATTGCTATAAACTTCCCTCTTAGAACTGCTTTTTCTCCATCTCATAGGTTTGGGGTCATCATGTGATCTGTGACCCAAGATATGATCTATTCTGGAGAATGTTCCATGAGTACTTGAGAATAAAGTGTATTCTGTTGTGTTTGGATGGAATGTACTATAAATATTAATTAAGTCCATCTTGTTTAATGTATCATTTAAAGCTTGTGTTTCCTTATTTATTTTCATTTTGGATGATCTGTCCTTTGCTGAAAATGAGTTGCTAAATTTCCCCACTATGATTGTGTTACCATCGATTTCCCCTTTTATGGCTGTTAGCTTTTGCCTTATGTATTGAGGTGCTCCTATGTTGGGTGCACTAATATATACAACTGGTATATCTTCTTCTTGGATTGATCCCTTTATCATTATGTAGTGTCCTTCTTTATCCCTCATAATGGCCTTTATTTTAAATTCTATTTTGTCTGATATGAGAACTGCTACTCCAGCTTTTTTTTGATTCCCATTTCCATGGAATATCTTTTTCCATCCCCTCACTTTCAGTCTGTACGTGTCCCTAAGTCCGAAGTGGATCTCTTGTAGACAACATATATATGGGTCTTGTTTTTATACACATTCAGCTAGTCTATGTCTATTGGTTGGAACATTTAATCCATTTACATTTAAGGTAGTTATTGATATGTATGTTCCTATTACAATTTTCTTAATTGTTTTGGGTTTGTTATTGTAGGTCTTTTCCTTCTCTTGTGTTTCCTGCCTAGAGAAGTTCCTTTAGCATTTGTTCTAAAGCTGGTTTGGTCGTGCTGAATTCTCTTAGCTTTTGCTTGTCTGTACTGTTTTTAATTTGTCCATCAAATCTGAATGAGGTCCTTGCTGGGTAGAGTAATCTTGATTGTACGTTTTTCCCTTTCATCACTTTAAATATGTCCTGCCCACTCCCTCCTGGCTTTCAGAGTTTCTGTTGAAAGATCAGCTGTTAAACTTATGGGGATTCCCTTTTATGTTATTTGTTGCTTTTCCTTTGCTACATTTGATATGTTTTCTTTGTCTTTAGGTTTTGATAGTTTGATTAATATGTGTCTTGGTGTGTTTCTCCTTGGATTTATTCTGTATGGGACTCTCTGTGCTTCCTGGACTTGATTGACTACTTCCTTTCCTATATTAGGGAAGTTTTCAACTATAATCTCTTCAAATATTTTCTCAGTGCCCTTTCTTTTCTCTTCTTCTGGGACCCCTATAATTCAAGTGTTTGTGCATTAATATTGTCCCAGAGGTCTCTGAGAGTGTCCTCCATTCTTTTCATTCTTTTTTCTTTATTCTGCTCTGCGATTGTTATTTCCACTATTTTATCTTCCAGGTCACTTATCCGTTTTTCTGCCTCAGTTTTTCTGCTATTGATTCCTTCTAGAGAATTTTTAATTTCATTTATTGTGTTGTTCATCATTGTCTGTTTGCTCTTTAGTTCTTCTAGGTCCTTGTAAACGTTTCTTGTATTTTCTCCATTCTATTTCCAAGGTTTTAGATATCTTTACTGTCATTACTCTGAATTCTTTTTCAGGTAGATTGCCTGTTTCCTCTTCATTTGTTTGGTATGGTGGGATTTTACCTTGCTCTGTCTTCTGGTGTGTATTTCTCTGTCTTCTCATTTTGCTTAACTTACCGTGTTTGGGGTCTCCTCTTCACAGGCTGCAGGTTTGTAGTTCCTGTTGTTTTTGATGTCTGCCCCCGTGGTTAAGGTTTGTTCAGCAACTTGCGTAGGCTTCCTGTTGGAGGGACTAGTGTCCTGGGTTCTGGTGGATGAGGCTGGATCTTGTCTTTTGGTGGGAAGGACTGTGTCCGGTTGTGGGTTTTTAGGTGTTGTTACCTTATTATGATTTTAGGCAGCCTCTCTGCTAATGGGTGGGGTTGTGTTCCTCTCTGGCTAGTTGTTTGGCATAGGGTGTCCAACACTGTAGCTTGCTGGTTGTTTAGAGGAGCTGGGTCTTAGCGTTGAGATGGAGATCTCTGGGAGAGCTTTCCCCCTTTTATATTACATGGGGCTGGGAGGTCTCTGGTGGAGCTATGTCCTGAACTCGGCTGTCCCATTTCAGAGGCTCAGGACTGACACCCAGCCAGAGCACCAAGATGCTCTCTGCCACACAGCTTGGAAGAAAAGGGAGAAAAAAAAGAAAGGAAGAAAAAAAATAAACAAAATAAAGTTATTAAAATAAAAGATTAAAAAATTATTAAAAATTAAAATAAAGAAGTAATTAAAAAAAGAAAGAAAGAAAGAAAGGAGAACAACCAAACCAAAAAACAAATCCACCAGTGATAACAAGTGCTAAAAACTATACAAAAAAAGCACAAAAAAGCAAAGGACAGACAGAACCCTAGGACAAATGGTAAAAGCAAAGCTATACAGACAAAATCACACAAAGAAGTATACACATACACACTCTGAAAAAAAAAAGGGAAAAAGAAAAAAAATATATTTATATATAAAAAAGGGAAGAGAGCAACCAATCAATAAACAAATCAACAATGATAATAAGCTCTAAATACTAAACTAAGATAAACATAACAGCAGAAACAAGTTAGATGCAGAAAGAAAACCCCAAGTCTACAGTTGCTCCCGAAGTCCACCACCTCGATTTTGGGATGATTCATTGTCTATTCAGGTATTCTACAAATGCTGGGTACATCAAGTTGATTGTGCAGATTTAATCCACTGCTTCTGAGGCAGCTGGGAGAAATTACCCTTTCTCTTCTTTGTTCACACAGCTCCTGTAGTTCAGCTGTGGATTTTGCCCTGCCTCTGCGTGTAGGTCGCCTGAGGGCATCTTTTCTTCATTCAGACAGGACGGGGTTAAAATAGCAGCTGATTAGGGGACACTGGCTCACTCGGGCCAGTGGGAGGGAAGGTTTTGGAATGCGTGGTGAGCCTGCGGTGGCAGGGGCCAGCATGACATTGCACCAACCTGAGATGTGCTGTGTGTTGTCTCAGGGAAGTTGTTCCTGGATATGGGGCCCTGGCAGTGGTGGCCTGCAAGGATATATTGTACAACATGGGGGATATAGCCAATATTTTATAGTAACTATAAATGGATTATATCCTTTAAAAGTAATTTATTGAATTACTTTGTCATGTTTGTCAAAAGCATATTGACCACATATGTGTAGTTCTATTTCTAGACATTCTCTTATTTTCTGTGGGTCAACCTGTTTATGTTAATGCCAATACTTACTTGATTTCTATAGCTGTATCCTAAGTCTTATAAACAGGTTGCATAACTCTTCCCAAATTTTTCTTCCTTTTTAAAATTCCACTGGTTATTTCATATAATGTTTAATGTCCACATACATTTTAGAAACAGTTTTTCACAACTTTATTGGATTTTGGTTAGGATCATTTGGCTTTATTGATCAGTTTTATATCTGTTTTATATGGTATCTTCTGATCATAAACTTAGCATCTCTTCTTTAGTAAGGACTTCCTTAACTTGTTTCCATGATGTTTTGTAGCATACATGTTTTATATATCCTTTGTTAAATCAACCACTCATTATTTCATTTTATGATACTATTGTAAATGATATTTAAAACTTCTAATTGTTCACTGCTACCATATGGAAATACAACTGATTTTTATATAATGATTTTGTATTCTGTGATGCTACTCATGTTTTAGTTCCATAGCTATTTTCATAGACTTCTTAATATTTTCTACGAATGTTAGCATGTGATCTAAAAATACAGTCCTTATTGCTTCTTGTTTTCCAGACTGTATATTTTTTATTTTGCTTGCCACAGTACACTGATTTTAATCTTCTGTATAGTATAAATTGTAATATTTAAAGTAAGCACACAAACTTTAAGTGTGAGGAAGAAAGCATCTAGGTTTTTCTCCTTGGCATAGGTTGTTAGCTGTAGGAATTTTTTATATCCCCTTCATCAGACTGAGGAAGTTTACTTCTGTACTTAGTTTGGTGAGAAGTATTGTAATGATGTGTACTGAGCTTCATCAAACATTTTTTTTACATCTGTGAAAATGACCATAAGGTTTTTTTTTTTCCTTTTTTAGTCTTTTAGTATAGTGAAATAATGATTAATTATTGACTATTAAGCCAATCCTGTGTTGCTGAAATAAACACTCCTTGTCATGATGTACTATACTTTTTGTATTTTTTTTTTTGAATTTTCATCCTGATATATTTATGGGTTCACTTTACTGAATTTTTTTATTACAATTTAATGTTCAATGACCTTGCTAAAATGGTTAAAAAAAATAAAGACAAGGCAATGTCCCATAAGTTTAAGTCTATTTAATATAAATGCCTATTTTTAGATTTATAGATTATATATTTTCTGATTTTTCTATCTGTGCATTGTTCTTTGACATTCTGTTTTTTCTTAATTTAAGTACACATAAATTCAAAATTTTAAGAATCAGTATTTCAGATAATCTTTTATGTTATACTTGGATTATGAGAGAGAAGACTTAGGGACAATATTTTCACTTTCTGGAACAAGATTTTTTTAAAAAAACAACACTTTCTATATACAAAGTCAGAACTTTTATATAATGTCCAATATTACCTTTCCAAATGTTTAGTAAATAATCTTTTCAGGAAATCAATTTCTCTCTCTTGCTCTCATATCTATCTGTGTATCAACTATCAAAAAATAGCATGTATCCTAAAAATAACAACATTAGAATTTATATATGTAGTCCCCTTATTCCCCACAAACATTAACTAATACAAAAGACATCCACAAATTTTTGAACAAGGGACTATAGAATGGAAAATAGACTATATGTCATTTGTGCTTAAGATATTGAGACAAGTACATTGAGTGACTGCACCCTGAAGTGAGGTCAATGTATTGAGAGATATTTTTTGATTAAATACCAATATTAGTCTTATAAAAGAGTTTGATGTGTACTTTAAAAGATTACAACATCCTCTTTATTAAAGCAGCTTTTTTAAAACATATTTTTTGTCTAAAATATGAAAGCGGGAAATATATACATTCCATGTAATGGACACTCAAATTTATTTCATGAACGAATGAAATTAGACATTGATTCCCTAAAGCTCATGTAGGATAAGATCTATATGAAGCAGCTTTGAGCTTTCAATTTTACATCAAGAAAATTATCTGCTGACACTGATTAGCAACTTAGTTTAGTTTAAACAAGTGTAACTTAATAATTCAAGAGGTAAACACCTATGTTGAAATGTAGCCTTTATGCTTTAATAAGCTCCTACTACAGAAAACTTCTAGAGTAGCAAATACATTCAAGTGCTCTGGGATATCTTCATTTACATTATTGAGTCCCCTTAAAGCAGCCTCAATACTGAGGTCTAGGATCTTGTCTAAATATTGAAAGAATTCTAGATTAATCTTCCTTGTCCCAGAAACTTCAAAACACCTAAACTTTGATAGAGTTGAAGAAGAGAACATACCCAATTTCCTTTGAGTTCAGCATCTCCAGCTTATATATATCATAGAAATAATTAAGTAAGTACCAAAACTTACTCCTAAGAGAACATGGTAATATTAATTTTGAGATGTAGTTTCTTAGATCGCAGAGTCTCAGATCATTAAATGATACAGATTTCTCCTGCTGTTTGAAGGCAAGATTGTCCTTCTGTTTCGCTATGAGAGCTGTTTATGTATGTATACTTAGCTGTAATCCAGACAGGACTACTTTTATGAAACTCAGTCAGGAATTTATGTTAGTCTGATTAACTTTTCTTGACATATTCCTATATGCCACACTCTTCAAGGACAATGTTAAAAGTCATACTGAAATATCATAAAAAAAAATAATACAATCTGGATCAGAGGAAATTAAAAAATAAAAAACACCTGTGAGAGAATTATAATGAGTTTTTATAATAATTCCAATAACTGACATTATTAAGTCTCAAGATGATTCACCCACTGTTTTCTCATTTTCATTCAATGCCATCAGAAGTGGCGTGGCCTACGGGCACATAAGAGCATGCAGTTGCGCTTAAACGCATGAAATTTATTCCTCGTTGATTTTCTGCATTCTGATTCACTTTTATCCCCTTCATTGCTCCATTCTAACACTTTCAGTAACCATAAACATTTCCAAGGCTAGAAAGAGTGTACACGAATCAACAGGCAGGCAGAACTGGAGGAAAAGTACTGATGATCAAGTCATATAGCACCTGTCCTTAAGTTAAGGAAAGTTCATTTCAAAGCTGCCTTCTGTTCAAGAACAGTGAGGGGAAAAAAGATGTTAATGTGTTTGGATTACATTAAAGTTTTAAGATTAACTAGAAGAAAGGGAGGGAAAAAGTGCTAATGGCAAGAGCACATGGAAGAGGAATTATTATATTACTGCTAATGCACATAAAACATTGCCTATTAAACTAGAATGGTTTTACATCCTATTAAATATATCAAAGCTGTGCTTCAATTACAAATCCTTTTATATGCATGTTTTAACAAATATGTCTTTGATAATGGAATGTAGCTGCAACTTCTTAAATGCTAAACACGAGCTATACTATATAATATGGTGCCAAAAAAAAAAATTACCACTAGGAGGTAACCATATTTTGAGATCTCCAATCATATATATATATAATGAATTCTCAAGTGAGCAGCTAGGCAGCAACTCAATTTAAGAGCCTGAGCTTCTGGACTTGTTATGGTTAACAGTGATGTGTTGTGCTATTATTTTCACATGGTTATTTGTGGAAATAAATTATGTCCTTGAGATGGTGTATGGATAAAAAGCACTTGATCATGTTTGTCTATGATACTATTTGTGAAATAACTGCAACAACTCTATTAGA
Organism: Platanista minor; assembly: GCA_004363435.1. Lineage (NCBI taxonomy): Eukaryota > Metazoa > Chordata > Mammalia > Artiodactyla > Platanistidae > Platanista > Platanista minor. Next base: position 15,420 of record RJWK010008365.1, on the reverse strand, counting down.
AACCTAGATGGTAAAATTAACAAAATTCTCATCTTGAATGGCATAAGCATTAATTTTATGGAAATTTCAAATGCATCAGTGTTTAAATTTAGCCCACGACCTCTAAACTGTATAATTATGATTTTCTTACCTGATTAAAAATGGCTGGACAAAAATATAAGCAGTGATTTTTTTATTAATTGGATGCTAGTAGAGAGTGAAAGTGGCATAAGTAACATAATCCATGTCAAGAAAATGCAAATTTTTAAGTGATTACTTGTCATAAATATGAACAAATAATATATTGGCCACTAAAAACAGACTGCTTTTTAGCAAACTCCAATCTTCCTTTTATTCTTGATTTGAATTATAAACAAGTTTTTCTCTTAAAAATTATCATCTATGCATACAAATGTGTAGATTTTTTTCTATTAGAAATTGAAAACAATCTATTAAATCTAATTGCTTTGTTTTCTCTTTAGTGTCATAAAATCCAGTCAAATTAATTACTCATTTAGCCTCTCTTTTTGAACGGGGTACTTTTCTCCTTTTCCTCCTCTTAGTACCACTTTTCCTTAATTTCTGACTTTTCTAGGTTGGAGTTTGAAGGAGAGGGGAGCAACTAAAGGGGCATTTCTTCCTGTCTTATGCTTTCAGGAACTGGTGCTGTACTCTCTCGTCTTGAACGTTGTTGAAATTCAACTTTCTCTGGAGGAATTTTTTTTTTTTTTTTTTTGCGGTACGCGGGCCTCTCACTGCTGTGGCCTCTCCCGTTGCGGAGCACAGGCTCCGGACGCGCAGGCTCAGCGGCCATGGCTCACGGGCCCAGCCGCTCCGCAGCATGTGGGATCTTCCCGGACGGGGGCACGAACCCGTGTCGCCTGCATCGGCAGGTGGACTCTCAACCACTGCACCACCAGGGAAGCCCTCTGAAGGGAAATTTTTGTAAATTCTTCTAAGACAACACCCTTATGACTACTACTTGAGATAGGCGATGCTTTCTCCTTCATGGGTCTTTAAGTCTTGTCTTTTGGTTTCTAGTTCTTGAGGTCTTTCGACTAAAAGAAATTGCACAACCTGAAAGTTGAGAGTTGTGTTTTATTCAGCAGACATTCTTAGAACTTCGAGCCCAGGAGGCAGTATCTCAGATAAAGGCTGAGAAAATTGTTCTGAGGAGGTGAAGGGGAAACCAGGATGTATAGGAGTTTTCGAAACAAAGGGCATGTAGTTGGATCGTCAAATATCTCAAGTTAAGGAATTTAACACTTTTCTACATATGGGAAGATGCAAGAGTTTTGGCTTACTGAAATCATTCCTTTGATATGCACCTCTGTTACCTGGGGCCAGTGTCCTGTGTTTTCTCATCCAGAGTTTCCTCACGATGCAGCGTTGGGGTGGCTGCCGTCTGATGACTACTAGATAGCAGGCATTCTTTGTTTCCTCCCTGAGTTCCCAAAGGGATCACCATTAGGGCAGCTGTAATGTGGTGGCTAGATCCTTTGTTTATTGATATGGCCGGCAATATTTTAATTCTCAGGTCCAATTACAAAAGCTCTCTCTCCCGTTTTTTTTGGGTCACATTAGTCAGCCATCCTGTGTATAAGGTCCACATTTTGTCAACAGAAAACTCTTTTTCATTCTCGGCCTTGAAAACTCTGTGTACTGGGTGATTCTTCCTGATAACGAAATTCCTTCATTTTCCACTTAGAGTTGCTTGTTCTTTAGATTTTTCAGAGAGGATTCATATACCAGGCCACTGAGCGCCCCCAATTTTGAGAGACACGAATTAATTCCTCCTTAAATCCCTTGCTTGATTTAAGCTGAAGAAAGAACAAATACCTACCTCTCCTCCTGTAGTGGTCACCAAAGAAGATTTTATTAAGTTGTGATTGTGAATCACTTTTGGAAACTAAACTTATTATTTAAGAAATAGAAAAGTTCTTTTTTTTTTTTTTCCTCTCCCAAATAAAAGTATAGCTGGTGTGGTAGGCAGAATAATGGAATAATGACAATTCTCCTTCCCATTACAATCACAAAGATATTAGTTCCTAATCCCTAAGGAAAATGGGTCTTTGCAGATATGACTAATTTAAGGATTGTCAGATGGAGAAATTATCTTTATCTGGATGGGTCCTACATGAAATCACAAATATCCTTATAAGAGAGAGGTAGAGAGAGATTTGACATACAGAGGAGAAAACTGTGTGTAGATGAAACAGAGATTTTAATTTCCTGGCCTTGAAGATTGGAATAATGCAGGTGTGCTGCAGTTACCAGAAGCTAGAAGACATGAGGAATAGATTCTCCCCTAGACCTACTGGAGGAAGTGTGGCCCTGGCAGCACTTTGATTTGGGCCCAGTAATACTGATTTCAGACTTCTGGCTTTTACAACTGTGAGAGAATAAATATCTGTGGTTTTAAGCTGCCAAATTTGTTTTAATTTATTATAGTAGCTATGGGAAAATAACTCAGCCAGAAGGAAAAATTTCATATTCTTCCCTTTGCACATAGTTTTGATGTTTGGTGCTTGGTGATCCACCTTGATTTGTTTCAATCCATTGTCATTCAAAGCTTTTTCCTTTACAGTAGCTATGAAAGAAATTTAAAGAGCTATAAAAATCATCAAGTCTGTGCATTATATTTTTTAGACATTTAAAAAAATATAATTATAGAATATGACATTTTTTCTATACCACACAGAAAGTTGTTGACTTCTAAGAGGACAGTTGTAAAGCATTTATTTCTACTGAGGACAACCAAAATTTTACTTTTTCTATGAAAGAAAAAAAAGACACACTTTTGTGATATTTTTAAAGAAAAAGGATTTTGTTCATAGGTTGGTATACCTGGAAGATTTTTTTGATCATGAAAATGAGGTAAGTCTTTGTGATAAAGGTCCCGAAGTCAACCAGTAATAGAATTTACTAAACAGTTGTAAGGTTTCTTGGCTAAATTACTGATACTGATAAAAGACAAGGGTCAGGTGGCCTTGACTTCTTTCCAAAGCTGAAATAAGTGTTTTACTTAGATGGGGTTAAGATACTAAGTTCTTCAATATTTTTGAAAATACAAACGTGCATATACTTGGAGACATTTCATAACTCTTTTAAGAGCATATCTATCTTGATGGCAGTGATTTGAACCATTGTTTTATTTTTTCCTGATTAAAAAAATCTCTATCAGAAATGTTGACCTCATCAAAGATAAACTCATCAAACTTAGAACCAAAAATAATTCACTACAATTGGAGATTAACTCAAAAACCTTTGAAAATGAAGGTATTTATTGAGAGAAGCCTGGCTGAACGTGAAAAAAACAAACAACTAAGGACATTTTAATTCCATTTTCAAACTATCTTTGCAAATCAGGATTTTCAGCACTCACAACTACCAAAACAAACAAACAAACCAATCAAAATTATGTAGATGCCCTCATAATATTTATTTTTCTCTTGTCAAATGTTACACACAATCTAATGGTCTTATACAAAATAAGCAAAAACAGTCTTCCTAATATTTCTATAAAAATGAAGTTTAACCTGCCTTTCTCTTTGAAATATCCTGTTAATGTTACTAGAATATAATTTTTTAAAAATTGGTTAACCATATCTAAATATAATAGGTTTATTTGAAATTCCATGTATTTTATATTATTAGAGTAAAAATTTTTTTCTGGGGCTTCCCTGGTGGCGCAGTGGTTGAGAGTCAGCCTGCCGATGCAGGGGACACGGGTTCGTGCCCCAGTCTGAGAAGATCCCACATGCCGCAGAGTGGCTGGGCCCGTGAGCCATGGCCACTGAGCCTGCGCGTCCGGAGCCTGTGCACCACAACGGGAGAGGCCACAACAGTGAGAGGCCCACGTACCGCAAAAAAAAAAAAAAAAAATTTTCTGCAAAGGGGTCCATGGGTATCACTAGAGTGCCAAAACAGCCCATGGTAAAAACAGCAACAATGACATAAAGAACCTCTGCTCTAGCTACTGTGTTCAGAATAGAATTATGAAAGGAAGTGAAGGAAGAAGCAGGAATAACAGAATGCAAACACTATAATTTAGGTGAACTGTGATGTAGTTTGGTGACATAGATATAGTAGAAATGGTGAGAAGTCCAACCATATAAATACTTTGAAGATTAAGGTAATAGAATTTTGACATAACTTTTTCTTTGTTATTTGGTTATCTGGATTACTTTTTTCTGTGTATTGCTTGTTTGACAGTCCATCTATTCTATTGAACTGTCACTATTCTTTTCTCCATCTATATTCATTTTTTTATAATCTGGTACAAATCCTTTGTTTTACTTATACAGAAAATGTCTCCTTCCAGTCTTTTCATATCTTCTAACTTGATTTATAGTGCCTTTATTTGTAAAAACTTCATTTTCTAAAAATTGAGGTATAGTTGATTTACAATATTATATTAGTTTCAAGCATACAATATGGCTCAATATTTTTATAGATTATACTCCATTTAAAGTCATCATAAAATATTGCCTATATTTCCTGTCCTGTACAGTACATTTGTGTATTTTATTTATTTTATACCTAGTAGTTTGTACCTCTTAATCCCCTTCCCCTATCTTGCCCATCCCCCACCCTTTTCCTCTGTATCTGTAAGTCTGTGAGAGATTTACTTCACTGAGCATTATAACCTCCAGGTCCATTCATGTTGTTGAAAATGGCAAAATTTCATTCTTTTTTATGGCTGAGTAATATTCCTTTAAGTGTATATATATGTGTGTGTGTGTGTGTATCACACCTTCTATTTCCATTCATCTGTTAATGGACAATTAGGCTGATGGCTGCTTTCATATCTTGGCTATTATAAACAATGCTGCAGTGAATATTGGGCTACATGTATCTTTTTGAATTAATGTTTTTGTTTTCCTCAGATATATACCCAGGAGTGGAATTCCTGGATCACATTGCAGCTCTATTTTAGTTTTCTGAGGAACATCCATACTGTTTTCCACAGGAGCTGCACTAATTGACATTCCTACCAACACTGTAAAAGAGTTTCCTTTTCTCCACATACTCACCAACATTTGTTGTTTGTGGTCTGGTTGATGATAGACATTTTGACAGATGTGAGGTGATATATCACTGTGGTTTTGATTTGTAAGTCCCTGATGATTGGTGATATTGAACATCTTTTCATGTACCTTTTGTCTATCTGTATGTCTTCTGTGGAAAAAATGTCTATTCAGGTCTTCTGCTCATTTTTTAAAATTGGGTTGTTTCTCTTTTTGATACTGAGTTATATGAGCTCCTTATATATTTTGGATATAAGCCCATTAACAGACATACTATTTGTAAACATTTTCTCCCATTCAGTAGGTTGTCTTTTCATTTTGTTGATGATTTCCTTCACTGTGAAAAATATTTTAAGTTTAATTAGTTCTCATTTGTTTATTCTTGTTTTCTTTCCCTTGCCTAGGGAGACATATCCAAAAAAATATTGCCACAACTTAGGTCAAAGACCATACTGCCTATGTTATCTTCTAATTTCATTGATTTACATGTAGCTGTCTGGTTTTCCCAACTCCTATTGAAAAGAGTTTCATCTTCATTTTATATTTTTACCTTCTTTGTTGTATATTAATTGACCATAGGTTCATGGATTTATTTCTGGGCTCTTTATTCTGTTCCATTGTTCTATATACCTGTTTTTGTACTAATACCACACAGTGTTGATTACTGTAGCTTTGTAGGATAGTCTGAAGTCTGGAAGGATTATGCCTCTAGCTTTGTTCTTTTTCCTCAGGATTGTTTTAACACTTTGGGTCTCTTGTGGTTCCATATGAATTTTAGGCTTATTTGTTCTAGTTCTGTGAAAAATGTCATGGGTACTTTAATAGGGATTGCATTAACTCTGTACATTGCTTTGGGTGGTATGACCATTTTAACAATATTAATCTAGTAAAAGAACATGGGATATCTTTTAATTTCTTTGTATCATTGTAAACTTCATCATTGTTTTATATTTTTCAGAGTATAGGTCTTTCACTTCCTTGGTTAAGTTGATTTCTAGGTATTTTATTCTTTTTGATCCTATTTTAAATAGGATTGTTTTGGTGTTTTTACATTTTATTTTTCTGATAGTTCATTATTAGTATATAGAAAGTCAGCAGATTTCTGTAAATTAATCTTGTATCCTGGAACTTTGCTGAATTCATTCATTAGTTCTAATAGTTTTTGTGTAGAGATTTTAGGGTTTTCTATATAAAGCATCATGTCATCTGCAAAGAGTGACAGTTTTACTTCTTCCCTTCCAATCTGGATGCCTTTTATTTCTTTTTATTGTCTGAGTGTTGTGGCTAGGAATTCCAGTACTATTTTAAATTAAAATGGTGAGAGTCGGTATCCTTGTCTTGTTCCTGATTTTAGATGAAAAGCCAAACTTTTCACCATTGAGTATGATGTTAACTGTGGGTTTGTGATAAATGGCTGTTGTTTTGTTGAGATATAGTCCCTCTATAACAACTTTGATGAGAGTTTTTATCATGAGTGGATGTTGAATTTTTTACAAATGTTTTTATGCATCTATTGTTAATATCATGTGGTATTTATTCTTTTTTTGATGTAAGTGGTATGTTAATGTCCCCAACTATTGTATTATTATCAATTTCTCCTTGTATGTCTGTTAATATTTGCTTTATATATTTAGCAAAAATTATTACCTGTATTGGGTGAATATATGTTAACTAGTGTAATATCCTCCACTAAGTTGTTGAATTTTTTGGTCAGCTTAAAGTTATTTATATCATTCCCCATTTATCCTTCTGTGTCCTGTAATTCTATCCATCACATCCATCTTTATAATGAAAAAATTTTTTGGTTATTTTTGCTAAGTATAATATCTGATTCATCAATGAGTATGCTTCCATTAATTTATCTATCTTTTGGTTATGTATTACATTTTCTGGTTATTTCTATTATTCATATTCTTATTTCATATTATAAATGTAAGAAATAAAAATAATATACATATGGCACATATTATTTATATAATATACAAATAATACATATAAATTATGAAAATATATGCATGTAAAATCTCAGTGGAAAGTAACCTACATTTTGCTTTGCTTTGCTTTCTTTCCCAAAGAATGCACATCTTTCCTTTTGTGTAGAAATTTGAGGTGAGGGATTTAAGGATTTAATGAAGTAGATATCACTTTTAGATAATTCAGCTCCCAATTTTTGTGCTACCATTACAAAAAGCTGAGGTTCTTACCCATCTACTTGTTGAGCAAGGAAGGAATTTAGTTTCGGTTATCATCATCTGTTCTTGCAGAATCCAAGAAAATCACTGTAAGAATGTTCAAAATATCAAGAATTCTCTACTTTTAACAACTCATTTCTGTTTACTCAGTAAAATTCTGGTGTGGGGAAAGGGTGTTTTATAAAACTAAGTAATTTTGCATTTCAGACTATTCTTAATTCTAGTCTGTCCTTTCACTTACAATTTCTAATCAAAGGTTTTCCAATTTCTTCCTGACCCTCTAAAGTCTATGTCAGGCCATCTAACTCCTCTGTTTCAACAGACTCTAGCTATGGATGTTGCTTTGGCTCCATGCTCAATTTTGAAGTGCTTCTTCTGTTTGGAATCTGCTTGCTTAGTGTTTTCTTTGTATCTATTGCTTTTCACACTTTTATTTTTCCTGTTTACTGAACAATCCACAGCAAGCCATTAGGAAGTAGCCTATATTCGTTACCTTCTAAATGTATCCCAGCTGTGTACCATCACATCACTTCATCACCCTAGAAAAGAAACTATCCTATTTGTGTAACAACCATAGTAGACTGTAAACAACTATCCCTGTATTCAGCATTATCCCCTGTTTTCTATTTCTCACAAATAAATATGCGATCACATTATTTCTTTATCTAAATGTCCCAGTAGCTTCCATCACATTCAGAAAACAAAAACACCCAAATCCAAAGTTGTTACCATGATATACCTGAATGATCTTGTCCCTAGCCACTTTTTCAAATTCATGACCAATCTTCACTATCTTTAATCTTTCTCCAAAAATAAAAATAAATTTAAAAGATGTAGAGGGAGTATCATTTTCTCTGCTCAGGGAATTAATTTATATTTGCATTTCCTCAGGCTTGGAAAGTCCTTCTTTCAAATATTGACATGACTCATCCTTCACTTCATTTATATAATTTTATCAAAATTTACATACAGTGATCAGGAAGCCTTTCCTGATCACTCTATATAAAATAGCAGGTCATACCCTCTCACCACATCATTAGCTAACAAATCATCCACTTTTTAAAAATTTACCTTCATTGTGCTTTTTATTATCTAGCTGCCGTTTTATTTTCAATCTGCTTATTCACTTGTGCTCTTACAACGACATTTTCACACTGTCTTGTAGTACTTCATGTTTTACTTTAAATAGAAACTAAACTCCTTGTATGCTTGGTAGTGTCTCATTTCTTTTGCAATTTCCATGGCATAATCACCTCAATGTTACCAAAACCCCTTATAGGGGTGAATTTTGTCTCCCTTGTTCTTTGCTTAAATTCTGACAATTGAAAAGTATGTTCTACTTACAAACCTTCAATTAATATTTTCTTAATTAATACTTTGAACCTAATAGGAATTCAGTGAGTACTTGCTGAATTAAAGTACATTGAATTTTCCCAATATTAATCATGCCATCAAGAAGTTTTTATCACACTATATGTTTTCAGAAGGTAGTTCTCTTACTTCTGGCCATCTGTATTTTTTTTTTTTTTGTAGGAAAGTTTCAAATAGTATTATGGAACATTGATTCTTGTTCATTAGTATAGCAGTTATTTTCATTCTTAGTTGATAGCCTAAGAAAATGACTTGGGGAATTTAAGCAATTACACAATATAGAATACAGTAGCCACTAGCCACAAGTGGCTATTGAGCACTTAAAATGTGGCTAGTCCTAATTGAGATGTTCAGTAAGTGTGAAATACATACTAAATGTTGAAAGCTTATTAAGAAGAAAATAATGTAAAATACTGCATTCATTTTATATTGATTACATATTGAAAATATAAAATGTTGGATAATTGAGTTAAATAGAACATATGGTTATATTTTATTTTTCAGTTTCTTTTTACTTTTTTAAAAATGTGTCTACTAGAAAGTTTAAAATTATGTACAAGACTCCCATCTGTGGCTTGCATTGTTTCTTTCAGATAACATGGGACTAAATAGATGTGAAACAGGAGGGCAGATGGGAGGATTGGTTAACATTTTCATAAGGAAATTTGCTCACATGTTACTTTTTTCTTAGGATTTCAAACACCCTATAATACATAATAGGCATATCTACTATTTATATGATCATTGGCTCCATTTTTTTGAACTTTCTGGTAGGTCTGTCTGGAATGATTTTACATAGAAATTGTATTCTATCAAGAACTTTGGTGAGAAAATATATATCCATTATTAGAGACTCCTACCTCAGTCTTTAAACACGAGCCATCAACAAACAAAATTAATGTGCATTGTCAAGTGCTGACAGATTGGTTTGTGGCATCAATAATTTTTGAGTAATTTGAGATTTTCTTTCTTCCAGTCAGATTAATAAGCTCATGTGGTGGATAGTGTTGCAAGGATGGATAATTATACATGAGATGCAAAACTTCATGGTTGTTTAGATAATGAGTAAAGAAATGATAGATATATTATTATCAAAGATTATGCCATATGTGGACCTATCAAGTGGAGAGTTTTACCTAAAATTACATTCAATGATGCCACTACTTTTTTCATAACATCTTTCAAAGAGGGGAGATGTGCTGTAGTTACAGGGTCCAAAGAAAGGCTTTGGAAGTTATGACTTTCTGATGTGGATGTGACCATGTTATTACATAAATACTGCTAAGGTGTGGTATCTCTTTTGGTGTGCATAGAAGTTAAATAATTTATGTTAATATTGATGCTAAACTTATGGGATATAAAAGTTTCTTCAACATCTGAATTTCATGATTATATATAAGAACAATCAACTTGATGTGGTCATAAAGGGTTTAGAAAGGGCTGAAAATTCTGGGACCTGTTGCCTGTAATATCTTGTTAATTCTAGAAATTTTCTTAACTGATGGCTCTGTAACAGTTTTTGTTAACTTTAATTCTTTCACCATATAATGCTCAAACTTTTGCTAAGATATCTTGTCCTGAGGTGGAGTACTGGTCTTTGGTAAAACTAGGTATTTTCCATAGAAGATTGAGAAGAGGGAGTTAAACCAATTTGCATGAGAGCCATTTACCACTTTTACCTGTAGAAAACACCACCCCCAAGGGGAAAACAAGAAGTCAAGTTATCAAGTTTAATTTCCTCATCAATTGGACCTTGGGATTAATAAACTAGTGATATTTTCTAGGAGGAAGAGATTTTATTTTTAAAATCTCCTCAGCAGGATGTCTGTGGCTAGTATTACTTATAGTGCTGTCCCTGACTAAGAATTGCTTATAGAAAATAGAATCCTACAAGGCTTGGCTGTGTGAAGAATGTCACATAAGTTCTACAACTCATTAGTTTATTAAATGGAGCTGTTTCATACTTTCAGTGTTCATATTCTGTGAAGGACCCCACAAACATAACATAAAGACCTCACCTATTCTAAGCTGGGAAGTACATATCCAATATGGAAAGTAAGGACCTAGAGAGCTCCTTCAATACCATAGATCTCTCTCTACTTCATCTGAAACTTTTGATGGCCAATAGTTTTGAATTAATTTTTAGAGTTTGATACTGAGTAAAATGCCTGATCCATGTGAGTTTAATTTTACAACAAGATCCTGCGTGTTAAGTAAAATTCTTATGAACCTGTTTAGCTAAGAATCATAATAAGGTAAATATGTTTGCAAGTGCTTTTAGGTCAGGAAAAAATTTATTCGCATGTATACCATATCGAAGTGCATCATATGAGAATTCTACGGGAATTTTGTTATGTTTTTGTTGACTAACCATGCCATAAAACAATAACTTTTTCTAAATGGCAGTATCTTAGTAAATTTCTGAAACATTATAGTCCAAGTGTACTGGTGACTTTCCCAAGTGAATGCAAGCCAATCTCTACTATCTAAAACAATGAGCAGAGGTCTATTACAACATAAATTTTACTATAAAGAACTATGGTGGAGAGGATAATATTTTTGGTGAGTACTACAGAAAATTGTATGAATACTAATATTTAAAATGTCCTTAAACCCTATTCAAATCCGTATCCTCTACTTTTGGCTTTTTTTTAACGACAGAAATATAGGTGTTATAGGGGCATGGTATTAAGGGTGTTGCTAAGCCCTTACTAATTAATATTTAAATTAATACTTCAATTATTCAGTCTTGGCTTCTAGTCTTAGCATGTAATGTAAGCTCTTAAAGAAAGAAAGTTTTCAATTTGGACTGTAACTGGATCTGTCTCCTTTAGTCATTGTATTATACATTGAATTTTTGGTTCAGAGAATATTTGGGACTTCTACATCTATTTTCAATAGATCCTGATCAAGTTGGGCAGCTTTGACAAAATCAGATCTAATTAAGTTATGCATGGGGAATCAATATTTTCAAAAATAATATATTTTCTAAACAACTTGGTTGGCAACAGCTTTTACATAAAAAGTATCTTCAATTCAGTTTGCAAGTAGTATCATATAAAAAATAGTGTTTTTGAGTAAAGGGGCCCAAAGGAAATATATTGGTTGAAATGGAGAGAATGATTGGTATTTGTTAGTACTTACAACTATATTGGTAAAAAGATTTTATATATTTTGATGGATATACAATATAAAATTGTGGGACTTAGGCTTTAGACAGTAGCACCTAACTCAAAGGATATTTATATTTATATCCTCCTATGACTATTGTCAACTCCCTTGTACTAGTCCAAAGGTAAAATGGAGAGCTGTGAGGATCGCTAGATGTCCTCAAAACACCATCAGTGTGTTTTATCTATAGCATTTCTGCTTGAAATACATCCTGTAGGGCTAGATAGTGTTTTTCTCCAATATCCTTTCATTTTCCATTATCTACAAACATATTTGTCAGTCTACTAGCTTTAGGACAAAGAAAGGGCTGAACTTTTGTAATTTAGTACTTTTGAACATGTGCCAGCTGTTGACTTTAATGTAAGGAAATTCTTTTGGGTTTTGGTATGTCTATTTATTACAGCTCTGTGAATGTAAAAGTCTGCTAAGTCAAATCACCTTGTTTATGTTTAACCAATGACAGATAGAGTTGAGGCTCCCTCACTTTTGCAGCTGGGTTGACATCCAAGCATCACGTAAAGCTATGATGTAATCTGGTTTGAAATTACCTCATAATTTCATCCATAATTTCTTATCATGCTGTTTACAGTTTGAATTTTGTTCAATATCCCATAAGGAAAGACAGCCTTGAATAGGGCTTTCTCCTCATTTTTGGCTATTACAAGATGTTTTTATGTATTAGGCATCTTAGTCTATTTACAACTTTTAATTATATGTTTTGTCTATTTGTCTCCATTTGTCTAATCCAGTAAGTAGATCAATTACCAGAGATCTGGCAAACCTGACATTGGTATCCAATATAATTCTAAACGCTTTCCTAAATTTTTTCTGTCTTCTTCAATTTTCAAAAGTTCTTAAATGTAGCTCTTCAATAAACCAGAAGTTAGTTTTCACTATAAATTAAGCAACTCACCTCCCAGCAACTTGGGCAGTATTTAGAGTAAATTAAGGACACTGAATCATAATCATGAAGAAATAATAATTCATGCAGTTCATTCTCAGTATAATCTGTGGATGAGTTCTTATAATAAAAAACAAAAGGAGTTCCTCGAGCTAAGTAAACCAGTGTATACACTCAAAGACCATAAGGGAAGTAAGGACAACTTTATTGAGGGCCTTTTATTCAAGGATTTAGGGAAACCACTCAATTACATTAATCAAAAATTGTATTTAGGATCTGTTTGCACAGAGCAAGACAAATGACTTGCAGCTCCCATACCTGCTTGTTCTAGGTTGTACTTGGACAGAAATTTATGGCATTTGATCAAGGTCCATTCTCTGTGAACAAAACTCAAGACAATAGAGCTGCTGGTGGTAAAAGACAAGTTGAAAGTACAGGGAGTCACAGAGCAGTTTCCTGGTTTAAACAGGGTCTGGTCTTAAAATCCGGTTTGAGTTGGCCTCTGTAACTTAATGTGAGTGTGTGTAAAATAAGGAGAAGACACAGACTGTCTTTGCTTAACAGAAAGTATAAAGACAAGGGCCCAATGGGCCAAAATCATACAGTATAAAATTTCAAATGAATAAAACAAACCATTAAAGAGTAATATAAGACAACTAAAGAAGCTTATTTAAAACTGAATATATTAGCTGGCCAGGTGAGAGAGCACCACATCACTCAAACACAAGTGCAGTGAATTTTCTGAGTGAAGAATGAAAGGTCTAGTATAAGGGTGTGGTGGGGAAGCCTTAAGGACAATTTTTTGGTCAAAAAGAAAATGATGTCTCTTTTGGAACTGTTAATTATTCCAGTGTGTGACCATCAATCAGTCTTAAGAACATATATATTTTTCAATAAGGTCTGGAAGGAGTTGAATAAAATTTTTTGATCATTGTGTCTGCCTATGATCTATCTATGTATCTATCTGTCTATTGTATGTATGTATCTGTCACATATATGGATATATATCTGTGTCCATGTATCTGTCATCTATCTCTTTGTCTAACTATCCATGTATCTATGTTTCTATGTATCTATTTAATGTATGCATCTGCATATCTGTCTGTCGTCTATCTAAGTATCTAACAATCTGTGTATCTGTCTGTCTATCTTATCTGGAAATTAGAAGCATTAAAGATGTAGTGAGATAGTTCATATGCACATCCCCAAGGCTCAGGAAAAAACTCCCTTTATCAAATTCAGATGCCAATCCTTTTATCAACAGATATTGATACGCACCACTTATTTGTTGTACACCTAGTGTGTATAGGTTGTATTTTGGATACAAAACTATGTAGAACTTTCTTGATCTTCAGATCAGATCTAAGTTGTGAGTTGTATGTAAAAGACATCATGCAGCAACTACTTTTAATGATTAGTCCCCCTTTCTGGATCTGAGGAAAAACCCAGACATTCTTTTTATGTGTCTCTAAAACTCCCTTTTAAATTTGAAAGCCTGGTTCAAATAAAGATATACCCACTTGGATCCATTGGAAAATAAGCACAGATTCACATAGAGTTTCAATTGCTTTCAGGGTCACTTAAGAAGCTTTTGGAATAATTGCATGAAAACTGTAGTTGTGCATTTGGAGTCTGTCTGGTACACCCATTATATCTCCACTTGAAGTCAGAATCCCACATAGAGTGTTGCAGTTGTATTGGAAGTTAGGAAAAATTCATATTTCTGTTTAACAGCATCATTGTGAATCATGGTAAAGGATAACATTTATTTCTTATAAAACTTTCCACAGATGCACATCTCCCTAAGCTTTGTGAGTCTGTTTCTAACTCATATGCCAGAGAGAGCTCGTTATTGTTTACTATGATCTTGTTTTCAGTATAAGAACTCAATCTCCCATTGCAAGCTGCCAGAATATTTATTCTGTTTATTATATTTAAGCAAAGTACAAATAAAATGATTCTGGGAGGAAAATAGAACAAACTCTTGAATAAATTAATCCTTATTTACCAAGAAGCTTATAATGAATGTGATATCCAATGGAAATATAGCCAAGAATTTTGCCTTTTTTGAGGAGGCAGAGGAAAACTTTGCAGCAAAACTTAAATTTATCTCTGACAGTTAACCCACTGCCTTAATCTTTTCTCTCTATTTTCTTTCCTAAATCAGTGAAAGGCTTTTTCAAAGATCCTGAAAAAAACATACAGACATGTATGCCATTGGGATGTTGAGATCGAAATGGTAACGAATATGAAAGCTCTGCTCATCCTCTGAGTGAAGGCACAACACACTGGGTTTTGGTCTTGTGCCTTACACTGTTAGAATGTATGAAAAATGCACAGAGTCCAGGAACTGCTGAAAATGATCTTTAGCATTACTTACAAGCATCGGGAGATCATTATGTAAGGGAGTATGTGGTGTCAATTCTGTAGGTTTTCCATCTAGTAACATCAAATTTAAATAGATATGAGAAAGACAAACAGTTGCAGGTATCTTCTGCTGTCCCAATGAACAGGGATTACTGTAATCTCTCACTACTTTCCTCTGGAGTATCCCAGAGGAGAAAAACAATGATTCCTAAAAAGCAACAGGATGGGGCTTCCCTGGTGGCGCAGTGGTTGAGAGTCCGCCTGCCCATGCAGGGGACACGGGTTCGTGCCCCGGTCCGGGAAGATACCACATGCCGCGGAGCGGCTGGGCCCGTGAGCCATGGCCGCTGAGCCTGCGCGCCCGGAGCCTGTGCTCCGCAACGGGAGAGGCCACAACAGTGAGAGGCCC
>RJWK010008364.1:10392-47831 GCA_004363435.1 Platanista minor | reverse complement strand
AAAAGCTTTTGCACAGCAAAGGAAACCATAAACAAGACGAAAAGACAAGCCTCAGAATGAGAGAAAATATTTGCAAATGAAGCAACTGACAAAGGTTTAATCTCCAGGACTTACAAGCAGCTCATGCAGCTCAGTATCAAAAAAAGAAACAACCCAATCCAAAAATGGGCAGAAGACCTAAATAGACATTTCTCCAGAGAAGACATACAGATTGCCAACAAACACATGAAAGCCTGCTCAACATCACTAATCATTAGAGAAATGCAAACCAAAACTACAATGAGGTATCACCTCACACCAGTCAGAATGGCCATCATCAAAAAATCTACAAACAATAAATGCTGGAGAGGGTGTGGAAAAAAGGAAACCCTCTTGCACTGTTGGTGGGAATGTGGATTAATATAGCCACTATGGAGAACAGTATGGAGGTTCCTTAAAAAACTAAAAATAGAACTACCATATGATGCAGGAATCCCACTAATGGCCATATACCCTGAGAAAACCATAATTCAAAAAGAGTCATGTACCACAATGTTCATGGCAGCACTATTTACAATAGCCAGGACATGGAAGGAACCTAAGTGTCCCTCGACAGATGAATGGATAAAGAAGATGTGGCACATATATACAATGGAATATTACTTAGCCATAAAAAGCAACAAAATGAATTATTTGTAGTGAGGTGGATGGACCTTGAGTCTGTCATACAGAGTGAAGTAAGTCAGAAAGAGAAAAACAAATACCGTATACTAACACATATATATGGAGTTAAAAAAAAATGGTTATGAAGAACTTAGGGGCAGCACAGGAATAAAGATGCAGATGTAGAGAATGGACTTGAGGACACGAGGAGGGGAAGGGGAAGCCGGGATGAAGTGAGAGATTGGCATGGACTTAAATATAGTATCAAATATAAAATAGGTAGCTAGTGGGAAGCAGCCGAATAGCACAGGGAGGTCAGCTTGGTGCTTTGTGTCCACCTAGAGGGGTGGGATAGGGAGGGTGGTAGGGACATGCAAGCATGAGGGGGTATGGGGATATGTGTATATGTATAGCTGATTCACTTTGCTATAAAGCAGAAACTGACACACCATTGTAAAGCAATTATACTCCAATAAAGATGTTAAAAAGAAATACAACAGTCAGTTACTAATTGATGCTTAAATGTCAAGTATGAATCACATTGACAAAATTAATAATTTTTAAGATGGGAATTTTTTTCTGTAGCTTCCTTTCCCACTTAAAGTGCAAGATCTACCATTCTAAAGTACATTTCAAGTTGTGTTTTTAAATAGTATTTCAACATGTATATGTATAACTGAATAACTCTGCTGTACATCTGAAACTAACACAACATTGTAAATCAACTATACTCCAATATAAAATTTTAAAAGATTTTTAAAAATAAATAAATAGTATTTCATTCTTCTGCCATCATGAAGCAGTGTATGCTGTTTGCAAAATCAAAACATAATTTGGTGAAAAAAAACTGTAAAGATTAAATCTTAAAATTCAAACATATTTCAAAAATAATTAACATGGACTCCTATATATCTAATATAAATGTCATTAAAATTAAAATTATTGTAGTTTCTTTCAATATATTTGTATCAATTTCTTATCCTTGTGAAACACAATTATTAGAAATGGATATGGATGAGCTCTCATAAATATAAAGGGATTTATTCATCATTCAATCATTAATTAAATTTTAATCATCCACTGTTTAGCTATTGTAGCCAGATTTTTTAAAATAAAAATAAACATTTTCTTGCTCATAAAGAGTTTCCCTTCTTGCTCAGGAGACAGAGAAATAAGCTAAAAACCACCGTGCAGTGTGAAAAATATTAAGATAGTGGAATAGTCTAGGTTCTAGAAGAGGAGAGGAGTAGGGGGGATCTAAATCACAAAAACTCTACCTGTGTGACAAGCTAAATAGCATTAATATACGTACATTAATTTTATTGCCTATATCCAAAATATTTTGCCATTTCACACATTATTTTTTACGTGTGCTCATGAAAAAAATAAAAGTCAATGAGTGTTAACCATCAACAATTAAAACCATTGAAAAATTTTAAAAAATGCAAACCACTTACAGACATATGCCTAATAAATAATGAGATCACAAAAAGTTTTACAAGATGATTAAGGAAGTGATTTTAATGGTATTTTAACAAGTGGCGATTACTATTCAGTTCTAAATATTTTAGATAATTCAGTTGTCACATTCAAGGCAAATGTTCATGCTGCAAATAGACCTAAGGCTCACAAAGACTATGAACTAAATTAAATAAACTATGTCCTCACGAAGACTGGCAGGGTCTTAAAGGACAGCTAGGGTACTTCTAAAGAAAGAATTGAAGAAAAAATGATGTGGCCTAGAATATAAGTACCCTGCATTCCAAGACATGGCTTTCAAACTTCCTCTGGAATGTGTTTCACTTCACTGAAGGTGTTTCAGTAGGATAAAGTCAGAATCTCAGCTCTCCTGAGGATAGAGGAGAGACATGATTAACAGAGAAAGAGAAATTAGGGAAACAATCGCACTTACAGTTGTCTGAAAAGAATAAAATACCTCAAAATAAACCTACCTAAGGCAGCAAAAGACCTGACCTATATTCCAGAAACTTTGACACTGATGAAAGAAATTGAAGACCACACAAACAGATGGAAAGATATACCATTTTCTTGGATTGGAAGAACCAATATTGTCAAAATGACCATACTATCAAGGCAATCTACAGATTCAACATAATCCCTATCCAATTACCAGTGGCATTTTTTCACAGAACTAGAATAAAAAATTGTTAAATTTGTATCGAAATGCAAAAGACCCCAAATAACCAAAACAATCTTGAGAAAGAATAATGGAATTCAAGGAATTATGCACCCTGACTTCAAACTATACTACAAAGCTATAGTAATCAAAACAGTGTGGTACTGGCACAAAAACAGACATATAGGTCAATGGAATAGTGTAGAAAACCCAGAAATAAACCCATGCACTTATGGCCAATTAATCTATGACAATGGAGGCAAGCATATACAAGGGAGGTAAGACAGTTTCTTCAGTAAGTGGTGCTGGGAAAATTGAACAGCTACATGTTAAAGCATGAAATTAGAACACTTCCTAATACCATATAAAAAATAAACTCAAAGTGCATTAAAGACCTAAATGTAAGTCTGGATACTATAAAACTCCTAGGGGTAAATATAGGCAGAACACTCTTTGACATAAATCTCAGCAATATTTTTAGAGTAATGGGAATAAAACTAAACAAATGGGACCTAATTAAACTTAAAAGCTTTTGCACAACAAAGGAAACCATAAACAAGACAAAAAGACAACCTACAGACTGAGAGAAAGTATTCTCAAATGATGCAACTGACAAGGGCTTAATTTCCAAAATATATAAACAGCTCATACAGCTCAATATCAAAAAACAAACAACTCAATCAAAAAATGGGCAGAAGACCTAAATAGACATTTCTCCAAAGAAGACATACAGATGGTCAGTCTGCACATGAAAAGATGCTCAACATTGCTAATTATTTGAGAAATGCAAATCAAAACTACAATATAGTATTACCTCAGACCAATCAGGATGGCCATCATTAGAAAGTCTACAGATAATGAATGCTGGAGAGGATGTGGAGAAAAGGGACCCTCCTACACTGTTGGTGGAAATGTAAATTGGTGCAGCCACCATGGGAAATAGTATGGAGGTTCCCCAAAAAACTAAAAATAGAGTTGATGTTTGATCCACCAATCCCACTCCTGGGCATATATCCAGACAAAACTATAAATCATAAAGATGCATGCACTCCAGTGTTCATAGCAGCATTATTTACAATAGCCAAGACATGGAAACAAGCTGAATGTCCATCAACAGATGAATGGATAAAGAATATGTGGTATATATATATACAATGGAATAATACTCAGCCACAAAAAAGAATGAAATAATGCCATTTGCAGCAGCATAGATGGACCTAGAGATTATCATAGTAAGTGAAGTAAACCAAAGACAAATATCATATGCTATCACTTATATGTGGAATCTAAGAAAAACAAGATACAAATGAACTTATTTACAAAACAGAAATAGACCCACAGACAGAAAACAAACTTATGGTTACTAAAGGGGAAGGGAGGTAGGGATAAATTAGGAGTTTGGGATTAACATATACACACTACTATGTATAAGATAGGTAACCAACAAGGACCTACTATATAGCACAGGGAACTAAACTCAGCTATACTGAATATTTTGTAATAATCTATAAGGGAAAAGAATCTGAAAAAGAATATATATATATATATATATATATATATATATAAAATTGAATCAGTGTGCTATACACCTGAAACTAACATGACATTGTAAATCAACTATACTCTAATAAAATGTTTTTAAATGATACAAATGAACGTATTTATAAAACAGAAATAGACTCACAAACATAGAAAACAGTGTTTACCAAAAGGGATACTGGGGTGAGGGAGGGAGATAAATTAAGTTTGGGATAAACATATACACATTACTATATATAAAACAGGTAAACAACAAGGACCTACTGTATAGCACAGGGAACTATACTCAGTGTATCATAATAATCTATAATGGAAAAGAATCCAAAAATGAATAAATGTATATGTATTACTGAATCACTTTGCTGTACACTTGAAACTGACATTGCATTGTAAATTAACTATATTTAAATTTTAAAAAAGAAATGGAAATTTAAAAATTGCATTTGGAATGAACACTCCAAAAATAATTTAAAATTTAAAAATAAAAATTATATGTATCTTCTATTATAAATGTCAAGAGGACAGATATGCATAAATATCACCCAATTGTCTATATGAGACTCCCCACTGGACTGAGTACATTTTCACATGGTATATATGAGAAGAATTTGTGTGTGTGTGTGTGTGTGTGTGTGTGTGTGTGTTCACTGAGAAAAGTCTGAGAGATTTATTACAGATGGGTCAAAATTAGAAACTACAAAACAAGGCTACCAATGTGCTCTTTTATATTAATATTATACTTGTAAAATTGTGTAAAAAATATAATGACACCACACTAGCTGAATTTCAGGAAAGGTGCCCTCCAGAACTTTCCAGAAATCTGACCACTAGGGTGCAGTGGAAGTGTCTAACCTATGGCATCCTGGTCAGAAAGCACACAAGTAAGAGCCAGAGGAAGCTGTGGCCAAAGGGTACTTCTGTCTGTTATGTGCTTCAGGGTCTAGACACTGGAGAAACTATGAGCCTGGCAGGAGCTTGGTGCTAGAGAAAACTGAAGGAACTGAGCCCTGGAGGGCCGCATGTCTGCAGGAATAGGATGCTGGAGAACGGGTTCATTGCTGCAAGAGCCTGCCAGGTGAGCACACCAGAACCAGAAAGCCGTCCTTTCTTCTCCTGCAATATCTTTAGCACGCCCTCTACTGACTAAAGTTAACATCATGCCAGCAGCAAAGAAAAAATATTTCAAGGAGCCATATCCATTTTCACAGTGTAGGTAGGTAGGTAGGTAGGTAGGTAGGTAGGAAGGAAGGAAGGAAGGAAGGAAGGAAGGAAGGAAGGGAGGGAGGGAGGGAGGAGAAAAGTGAGGGGGGCAGGAGAAAGGCACATAAAAGATCCCCACTCTTTAGATCACATTTCAATTTCTTTGATTTCCCTTCAGAGTCAAATTATGAGCTCTAAAAAGAAACTGTTCTCATTGTTTACAAAATGATCTCATCCTACATTGGATTAGTATTGGTTGATAAGTTTTTGGTTCAGTTGCATGTGTGTATGTGTGTGCGCTTGTGAACATGTCATACATAATTCTTACTTTCAGTCAAAATCAAAAAGTAAGTTTGAAAGCCACAGTTGAAGGTAATGGTCTTCAAGAAATCAAATAACAGATAAACCCTCTTGGATGTGTACACTGTGGTCATTTTAAATGCTAGTATTTTTTAGTCATATCTATTACAGCTGAATTTACTAATCTTTACCTTTTTTGGTTGTTGTTGATTAGGTTAACTCATGAAAAAAATTCACTGCTTATTGTTGAACAATATTTTTTCACACATATATTAAACAACCATTGGCAAATGAATAATCAAATGTATAAGAGTAAAAGCTTATATATAAACAAAAAATGAAAGAAAATGTAAAAACTTTATATTGGGGCTACAAAATAGATACTTCTAGTAGACATAAGTATTCACAAATGGCTGCTGGATTACTCATACTAAATTTTTAAATTTCTGTTTTCTTGCTATTTAAACATTTTGTTTTTTTGAAATTGCAATAAACATTTTTGTAAAGTCAGGTTTAGGAGAAAACTGCCTTGACTATTTGATAATACAAGATAATTTAAAGTGGCCTACCCTTAATACTACATTCCAAAGCTGCTTATGAATCCTAGAAATGGAAATGTCTTTTACAGATTTACATGGGGTTTCCTCAATAAAAGCTGTTTGTTAATATGAACTGAATGAAAAAAATCATGCAAATTTGAATTTTGGAATATTTAGAGCTGAATGTTACCTGGTTATTTGTAAACCAATGCAGTAATTTAAAGTAGAACTACTTAAATGCTATCAAGTTGGAAACTCTAGAAGATCTCTCTGAATTAGTATATAAGCAGGGTTCATAGTTAAGTTACTAAATTTTGCATATTTTAATAGGTCTATCTAGAGATAGTTTTTAAAATGTTTAGGTCAAATTCATAGAGAAGTTCAATTTGAAAAAGTCATGGTTGGACAATAAGATGCATCTGAAAGGGAAGTGTATATTGAGTTGTGACATGGAGCCCTGACTGGTTTCATGATCAAAAGTTGCCGAGAGCAGAGAGAGAGCTAAGTATTAACTAAAACTGTCAGATGAATATGAGATAAAAGAAATAAGACTCTATAAAATAACCAAGAGGGCCTGCATTTTTTGACAAGTGTGTCAATATTATTTCTTCATAAACAAGGCAATCGATTCCTCTAGAAAATTTAATAAACAAATATACCTTGTAGAAATACCTTTTTTCACAGATATTTCAAAAAAGTCATACTTAAGACTGTCTAATTAAAGAAATTCTGAATTAGGAGGAAAGACCTTAATGGCAAAATAACATATAGAAAAGACACAAATTTATATTTATAGATATCTGTTAGATAAATGCAGTCTACATAAGTATATAGATAGAAGGTATTAAATATATACAATAATTTATAATATCTAACATAAGCATGATAAGTTAATGATATAAATTATCTAGCACCCATGGCTAAGTTCTGCTAAGAAGAGTAGCAGTGCTTTATATTAATTAAGTAATTCTATCCTCCTGACAGTTGTCTGAGGCTGCTGCTATTATGCTGTCAAATGTCAAAACCAAAAAAATTTAGTAATAAGTTTGATGCCCTTTATTCAAGGGAAAACAATTCAGGGCTTGGGACAGTATTTTGCCCCACAGCAGTGAAGCTCTCTTCCCGAGGAAATTTGGGCAAGAGTAAGTTTTGTAGAACATTGGAGAAGGCAACACAGAAACAGGACATGAGTAGCTAGGAGGTCTGGAATTTCCTATAAGGCTAGCAGGTCCTCTTTTCTAAGATGAGGTGAGATGGCTAAAGCTGAGTTGCAGGATTGTGATTGGTGTGTGTTAGGTTTCCTTGACAGTGAGGTGTTTCCCATGAGTGCAGGCTGACTTAGGTTTAGATTTGTGATGTGGGCCAGGCCCCTAGGGTGGCGTCCATATTTTGGGTGCTGATATATGAATTAATTTTATCAATACCCAACTCTCAGTTGTACTAACAGTACTGACCAAAGTTTCAGGTATTAGTGCCTCTCTGAGCTTCCACTTTTTGCTGATTTTGGAGTGAGTTTTGGTCTCTAACTGAAATTTGTCGGCGATTTTCTTTAGTTGGCCATTTTCTTTGTCCCATTTTTGGTGTTCTAGGTGAAGGGAGAGCGTTTGTCTGGTTGCCAGCTGCTCCAGGCATGCACTTAAAGCTTTTGAAACAACATAGTGCACCAGGTAGACTATCAGAATGACTGTACGCAGGAAAACACCAAACATTTGGAGGGTGCTCTTAAGCCATGGTCCCCAGGACTCAAACCAACTTAAATAGATCAAAGGAAGACACTGTTTAAAGAGTCACTTTCTGAAGCCAAGTGATCAGTGATTTTAGGTAGCTGAGTCCCTACTTTCCCAGAAGTATTAATCCAAGTGCAGCAAGTAATGTTGACTACAACACAGACACCTCCTAGCTCAGCAAAAAGATAATTGATAGCCATCTTATTATCAAAGAACATCTTTGACCAGAGAGTCTAGGGATTTTTGTTGGAAAGCTTTTGCTTCAGCAGTAGATTCTGCAATATCTTCAAGATTTAAGGAGAGTTTCCTGATCCTAGCCTCATTTATACTTACTCCTAGCCAAGGAAGTAGATCTGCCAAGAGAAGCAAATTTTGAATCATGAATGTCTTCTGGTAATTCCCGCTTCAGTCTGTACTTGTAAGATGAGAAGTGCAGCCCAACGTGAAGCCTCGGTTTTGGTTGTGGCTAGTCAGGGACTTAACTAGGTAGCTCAGATGATAGCTTCCCACTATTTTTAGTCTATTTAAACATGAAGTTGCCCATGCATGAGGCGGTGCTGGTCCTTCACAGTAAACCTGGGAGGAGCCCAGGCAGAGCTGCCAAAAGAAGTATTCCCATGGTGATGGCTACCTGAATTGTGATCGGGCCAAGGCTCCAAATTGGAAAGATTATAGCCCTGGAGACCACTAAGATTTAGGGGTCTGCAGACCACACAGAGAGTATCGTTCTGATTTCTCTTTAACTGATAAAGTTAATTTGTATATTGGGACCCACAGAATAGAAGCTGCCCCAGTGGCCTGGCCCATGTCACAAATCTAAACCTAAGTCAGCCTGCACTTATGGGAAATACCCCAGAAACCTAACACCAATCATGATCTTCCAACTCAGCTTTAGCCAGCTAACCTCCTCTGAAAAAATAGGATCACCTAGCTTTACAGGAAATGCCCAGCCTCCTAGCCAATCATGCCCTGTTTCTGCGTTGCCTCTTCTAACTTTCTATAAAACTCGTTCTTGCCCAAGCTCCTAGAAAGAGAGAATCACTACTGTGAGGCACTGTATTCCCAATTCAATGGATTGTTTTCCCTTGAATAAAGGACATCAAACTAGTTACTAAATTGTTTTCGTTCTGTCATTTCACAGTGTCTATCTTACAGGTGAGGAAAGCATGTATTTTTTGAGATTATATAGCTACTGAGATGCACAGGAGGGATTATAACCCATTCTGATCTGTAGCATATAAATTGACCGCAGTGTTTCAGCTGGGAAAAGGACATTTGGGTATAAACCATAAAGCAAGCATTAATTACACACCTGTGTCTCTAGTTGTAGCAATTCCTAATATTTACTAAATTTTAAGAGTCACAATTAAATTAACAATGAGAGTAAATATGCCTGCAATTCATTATCCATATAGTTGCTCTTATCAGGTAAAATCATGAGACTATAAACTGCCACAGAAATTATTTCAATAAAAACATCTTCAAAATTCATGCAATACCATTATGTATCAAATAGGTTAAATTGTTTTGTTTTGTTTTGTTTTTTGCGGTACGCGGGCCTCTCACTGTTGTGGCCTCACCCGTTGCGGAGCACAGGCTCCAGACGCGCAGGCTCAGTGGCCATGGCTCACGGGCCCAGCCGCCCCACGGCATGTGGGATCTTCCCGGACCGGGGCACGAACCCGTGTCCCCTACATCGGCAGGCGGACTCTCAACCACTGCGCCACCAGGGAAGGAAGCCCAAAATTGCAATCTGTGAAAATTGTTAATGATAGTAAGGCAAATAATGTTATGGTTGTTTTTCCTCTAATATATCTCAAGAAAAGTATAGCCTTTAAAGAAGAATGCACTGAATATTTTTTATATTAACCTGACAATGTATCTCTCTCACACTTTGTTAATTGAGTTTAGTTTTCAATTTCCATTTAAACTAATCTTTGTTTTTAAAAATGGCATGTTAAAAAAATTAAAGCATCATGACAAAAATTGAGAATTTCTCTAATTTTTGTGATCTGAGAGTTTCAGGTCATGCTAAATAAAATAATGGATGTAATAAAACAATTGCTTTTGTTTCTAGCCTCTTGCAAATCAAGAAAAGACAACTATCCATTTAAAGTGGAAAATTCTCAGTTTCTAAACAAAGTATATAACCTTTATTTTTTTCTCTTTTCAACTTATGTTTTTTATGATTAATATTTTTTTAAAAACCTGAAGCATTGTGCAAGTGAAGGGATGGTGAACATTTGTTTACAAAAGGCCTTCATAGCAGCAAGATATCTCATGTATTTCATGTTGTTACATTTAAAACCTGACTCTCTTATCTAATCCCATTTAAGGTGCCAGAAAAATATAGGCAAACAACTCTTGAGACATTCCCTTAATTGTTTTCTTGTGGTAGTGTGCAAAATGCTGGAAATAATTGCAGACAAATTGTATCTGTCTGAGCAAAAGAAACAATCTGTATGCACTTAAATACAACAATTGAAGACTAATTGTTTCCATCAGAAACAAATATATGTACATGGACATCTTGGGTAATGAATCTGGCCAGTTCATATGACATTTTATAGCTACCAAACAAAGGGAAGAATTTATGTACAAAATTTTCACTTACATTCACCAGGGAATATAATGTCACATATAATCCTTAATAGAAAACAATATACAAAATCATTTTCAACCTCGTTAATAATCACAAATGCAATTTAAAATATTACTTTTCCATTTATAATTGGTAACTTTTAAAAATGATAATACCCTGGGCAGTGACATAATATATTTCTGGTTGTAATTCATACATCTTTATTTCTTTTTAGAAAGTAGTTTAATGATATGTATCAGGGTCATTTTTTTTCATCTCTACTCTATCATAAATTTTTATTAAAGTAGTACATGCAGAGAGCCACACAAATTATGACTATTCAGCTTGATGAATTTTCAAAAAGTGAACACATCTAAATGTGAAGTGAAAAATATTAGTAAATTAATACAATGGCCCAGCTGTTATTCCCCCAAAGTAACCAATATCCTTGCTTTTAGCACCATGAACACTGCCAAACAACTAAAGTATTTATATTTCCAACAATAATGTATAAGAGGTCCCATCCTCCATATCATTGTCAACACTTGATATTATCCAGTTTTTTTTTTTAATTTAGCCATTCCATTAGGTGTGTATAGCTGAAGTTTTCATTTGTATTATTTCATTGCGAACTAATAATGCTGAATACTTATTCATACATTTGTAAAGTAGTAGGATTTCTTTCCCTAGTCTCTCTACATGTATGAATTATGTATGTATAACCAAATTTTTATATATAACCAATTCTATATATACATACATATATGAAACCAAGCATGGTGTATGATAAAATTTTCCTTTCTCTGATGCTTTGTAAGGTACATTTCTCATAAATCAATTATGCTTTGCAAATGCGGATCTCTTTCCAAGAGTTTATAATGATTCTTGACTAGTTTTTTAATAATGTACTTTATGGACATAGAACGTCAATGCAGGAAAATGCTCCCACTTCAGGCATGTGCTTTGATGACTTGTCACAAATACGTAAACATAAGTCACTGCTACAACCAAGATATAAAACACTTCCATCACACCCAAAAGATTCATCTGTATCCCTTCCCAGTCAGTTCTCACCCCTGGAGTCACTGGTGTACTTCTCACCAAGATTCCATTTTAAAGCAATACTACAGCAGAGCTCCTGAGGAGAGACCAGTGAGGTAGGAGGAAACCAACCAAATGAGGAAAGGAATTCTGAGAGGAAGAAGTCAGCAACCGTCAAGTGGGGTTGATCATTTATATTAGATGAAACATGAGTTAGAACTAACCTATGGCTTTATCAAGGCAGAGGTCATGTCTTAATTTGACAGGAGCAGTTTCTGTGGGGTAGTCGAAGATAAGTCCAAACTGAAATGGTTATAGGTGAAAATGAGAAGAAAAAGAACGGGACATAGTGAGCATAATGATGCATGTCTTTCAGAGTTTTGTGACCAAGGCAGAGCAAAGGAAGGAGACAGTAGCATACCTCTCAGAACTCATCCTACTGCTCTTCCACTCATTCATTCTCTGTCACATGGGCCTTTGGCTGTTTCTCAGTCATGCCAGTCACTGTCTCCAATGTTGGGTCTTTCTCAGAATGCCTTCCCTCACATCTCGTCTTGCCTAACTGTCTTCAATTTTGCTTAAGTATCGTCTTCAGAATGTGGCTTTGCCTGTCCATTCAGATGTTAACTACCTCTCTCCCTCCACCTTCATTCTGCTAATCCCGCTCCACCTGTTTCGAGTTTTACTTTTTCCTAAGCACTCAGTACTAACATACTACACAATTAGTTTATTTATGATGTTTATTGTTTACTGTCTGTCTTCTCCACGAGAAGGTAGCAGGAATCTTTGTTTTGTTCACGATGTATTAGAAGCACCTAGAATACAGTCTGTCACGGAGTAGGTACTCAAAAAATGTTTGTTGCATACATAAATGACATTGTGGTGGAAAATCATGGCTTTGAACAGACCAGTAGAAGTCTAGTATCAAACAAACAGGAAATAGTGACAAAATGTCTTGTTTGGGGGTGGAAAGAACAGTGGAGAAGTGGAGCTGTAGTAAGGCTGTTACATTTTTCCTCTGGAGGATTAGCAGGAGGAAGGAGCTCCAAAAGAGTAACTGTGGAGGCGAGAGGCTAAACTCATTAATCATGTTCATCTAGTTAGAATATTTTTCCCAGTTAGTAGGTGAAATTTAATTCAAGGGAGGGGAAACATGAATTTTAAGAAGGGAGACCAGGTAGGTACAGATTCGTTAACAGGATTTGGGCCATGGCTCAGATGTGTTGATTCTGTACCAATGCTTATAACACAGGTGTGTTGATGGCATTAAACACATAGATGATATAATAGAAAATAGTGTGAGGTAGCAAATATGCTAGAGTATAATACTATATTAAAAAAATAAAGAAGTCTGTTAAAGTACAAAAGAAAACATGAACAGCAAACTTCAACCTAGCAGCAAATAATTGCACATTAGCAGTATCAGGATTTCAAAAAGAGATATTTAAGCTGCATATGTAAATGACATATTTTCACATGTAATGGGTATTTAGATTTGCATTTATCCCTTTTTATGTATCTGTGTATACAAATAAGTTATTTGCATGCATAATGTGGACACTCCTTCTTAATATTGGACTTGTTAGAAGATGGGT
Organism: Platanista minor; assembly: GCA_004363435.1. Lineage (NCBI taxonomy): Eukaryota > Metazoa > Chordata > Mammalia > Artiodactyla > Platanistidae > Platanista > Platanista minor. Next base: position 34,530 of record RJWK010008364.1, on the reverse strand, counting down.
CATGGTAGCAGAAGGAGTTTACCTTCTGAGAACTGCAAGCATCAAACAAACATTCAATGTGTTTAGTATAGATTCACGAGAGAGAAATTTTCAGTTTTTAAAATCAAGAATATGTCCCTTTGGTATAAATTAATTATCTTTTAAACTGTGCTAAAATACATATAAAATTTACCATCTTAACCATTTTGAAGCATACAGTTCAATGGTATTAAATACATTCACTTTGTTGTGGAGCCATTGCCACCATCCATCCCCTGAACACTTGTCATCTTGTACATCTGAAACTCTATACCTATCAAACAATAACTCAGTCTTCCCTGCTTCCAGTCCCTGGCAACCACTATTATACTTTCTGCCTTTATGATTTTGATTAAGTAGCTCTTATAAGTGGAATCAGACAGTATTTGGCTTTTTTGTGGCTGGCTTATTTAACTTAGCATGATGTCCTCAAGGTTCAGCAATGTTGGAATATACTGAAGAGTTTCCTTTCTTTTTAAGGCAAATATACTATTGTATGCATATACCACATTTTGCTTATCCACTCATTATTTGATGGGCACATGGGTTGCTTCCATGTTTTAGCTATGTAATAATGCTGCTATGAACATGGAGTATGAATACCTCTTCAAAAGCCTACTTTCAGTTCTTTGGGGTATATACCCAGATGTATTAATAGAATTGCTGGATCTTGTGGTAATTCAGTTTTTAATTTTTTGAGGAATTTCCATACTGTTTTCCACAGTGGCTGTACCATATCATATTCCCACCAACAGTGCACAAGTTTCCAATTTCTTCACTTGACAACACCTGTTGTTTTCTGGGGGTTTTTTGATGGTAGCTCTTCTAATGCGTGAGGTGGTATTTCATTTTAGTTTTTATTTGCATTTCGGTACACTCTCACATATATAGTCAAATAATTTTTAACAAGGGTGCCAAGACTATTCATGGGAAAAGGACAGTCTTTTCAACAAAAAGCATTGGGAAAATTGGACATTGACATTCAAAAGAATGAAGTTGTACCTTACTTAACACCATATACAAAAAACAATTCAAAATCAATTAAAAATCAAGGACCTAAATATAAGACCTAAAGCAATAAAACTCTTAGTAGAAAACATAGGATAAAATCTTCAGAACACTGGATTTGGCAATGAGTTCTTAGATATGACATCAACGGTACAGACAACAAATGAAGAAACAGAAAAATTGGACTTCATAACTTTTAAAAAAAATATGCATCAAAGGACACTATCCCATTAAAGATGATATATATATATACATATATACACATATATATGTATGTATATATTTATACACGTACACACAGTGGAATAGTACTCAACCATAAAAAGAATGAAATAATGCCATTTGCAGCAACATTGGTGGACCTAGAGATTATCACACTAAAGCAGTAAGTCAGACAGAGAAAGACAAATATCATATGATATCATTTATATGTGAAATTTAAAAAATGATACAAATGAACTTGTTTGCAAAACAGAAACAGACTCACAGGCATGGAAAACAAACTTATGGTTACCAAGGGGAAGGGAGGGGTAAGGGATAAATTAGGAGTTTGGGATTAGCAGATACAAACTACTGTATATAAAATAGATAAATAACAGGGTCCTACTGTATAGCATAGCAAACTATATTCAATATCTTGTAATAAACTATAATGGAAAAGAAACTGAAAAAGAATATATATACATTATATATATGTACAGCAAAGTGATTCTATATATATGTTTCTGGTGTACACCAGAAACTAACACAACATTGTAAATCAACTATACTTCAATTGAAAAAAAAGACACCATCCACAAAGTAAAATTTATTTTGAAGGAAGAAATTAATTGATCTATGATTAAGATAGCCCATCATAAGTTGTGATAATTATAAATCAAAACAGATCAAATAAGTCAAAAATATATATAATTGGCCAGAAGGCAAGTCATGTTTTCCAGAAATTAGTAAGAAATTATGTATATTATTTCCACTCCATATACTGTATCCAACACAATTTTTCTGTTAAATTATGTTGTAAAACACTTATGTACCCGACAACCACTAAAATATAGGCATAATGAGGAAGTCCACATAAGAAAGAGATTTTTATTTGATTAGGAAGATTATTCAGAATTAGTATTTAAACTGAGTCTTGAAGATGCAGATGTTGTTTAGAGAATACTGCTTTTAAAAAATGATTTTCAGAAATAGATGATTGCAAACCATGAAAGGAAACATTTCATAAGAAAACCTATTCATAAGTGATTAGCAAAATGGTATCAAGCCAGTAGAAATCAAATAAGTAGACCAATGAATATCCCATTAACAAAGAGTATATAAAAATCCCAAATTGAACAAAAAGAAAAGGAATTAGCTAATTTTAAAATAATTATTTTTAAAATTCTGAATCTTTCAGTATTTTTAAATGATGTAAAAATCATCTATTTAGAGATACTATGTCTGTTAAATTATCATTATTATATCTTTTTTACATTGTAATGCTTAAGCTATAAAACCTCCAAAATAAAAATTTTGTAATTTTTGTTCAGTTTCAAAACAAAGAATTCATATAAAGTACATTAAGAAATATTCAATACAAAACTCTAAAAACACAGCCACTTTGAAAGACAGTTTGAGAGTTTCTTACAAAACTAAACATATTTGTACCAAAGTCCAAAGTTTACACAAGTACTTATTCTGAATGTTGTACTTTCTATGGGTTTTGACAGATGTATAATGACATGTATCAATCATTAATGTATTATACAGAGTATTTTCACTGCTGTAAAAATTTTCTGGGCTCTACATATTCATTCCTCTCTACTCCAACACCTGGCAACCAATGTTCTTTTTACTGTCTCCATAGTTTTGCTTTTTCCAGAATGTCAGGTGGGATCACACACTATGTAGCCTTCTCAGATTAGCTTATTTCTTTTAATAATATGCATTTAACATTCCCCCATGTTTTTTGATGGCTTGGTAGCTCATTTCTTTTTAGCAGTGAATACTATTCCATTATCTGGAAGTACCACAATTTATTTGTCCATTCATCTACTGAAGGACATCTTGGTTTTTTCCAAGTTCTGACAATTAAGAATAAAACTTCTATAAACATCACATGCAGGTTTTTCTGTGGACAAAAATTTTCAACTCATTTGGGTAAATACCAAGGGGCATGATTGTGGATCAATAGAAACAGAAATTGGTTTTCTGAAGTCTAAGAAAGCTTAAAAATCTCTGGCAAGACTGAATGAAGAAAAACTACATTTATAAGAAAAAAACAAAAATAATAAAGATACAAGATCCATACATTTTAAAAACATAATATTATACTTTTATACTGATATGTGAAAATTTAGAGGAAGAAGATTCATGTTCAAACACAACTTTAAAAACTGATACAAGAAGGTATAGAAAACGGAACACTCTTAAATTTACCTAAATTAATTATTCATAAATAAATTTTGAATTTTTCCAAATGTATATGGCAAAATTTATACCAAACTAATGTAAACTATTCCAGAATATAGAAATAGTACCAAAATCTCCGTAAATCTTGTAAACAATGGATCACATATAAGTCCTATAGTGTGTTTTTTTCCACAATTTTTAAAGCTGAAGTATCGTTGATATACAATATTATATTAGTTAAAGGGTATGGCATAGTGATTCGACATATATGTCTAGTAACCATCTGTCAAGCAAAACTATTACAGTATTATTGATTATACAACTTAGTCTGTATAGCACATCCCTATGATTTATTAATTTTATAACTGAAAGTTTGTGTTTCTTAATCCCCTTCACCTATTTTACCCAATCCCCCACTTACCTCACCTCCCCTCCGGCAACCACCAGTTTGCTCTCTATATCTATAAGTCTGTTTCTATTTTGTTGTTTGTATGTTTGTTTTGTTTTTGAGATTCCACATATAGGTGAGATCATTTGGTACTTGTCTTTCTCTGTTTGATTTTTTTCACTTAGGCTAATACTCTCTAGGTACATCTATGTTGTTACAGAAGGCAAGACTTCATTCTTTTCTACAACTAGGTAATAGTCCATTTTATAGGTATAGATTATAGATATAGATATCTCATCTTTATCCATTCATCTGTTGATAGACAGGTTTCTTCAGTATCTTGGCTATTGTAAATAATGCTGCAATAAACATAGGGGTGCATATATCTTTTCGAATTAGCATTTTTATTTTTAACAGGTAAACACCCAGAAAGGGAATTTCTGGATTGTATGGTAATTCTATTTTTAATTTTTATAGGAACCTCCATACTGTTTTCCATAGTGGCTGCACCAATTTACTTTCCCACCAACGAGGGTACATGAGGGTTCCCTTTTCTGGATATCCTCACTGGTTTTCAAAGCCAGATATTATGGGGGCTCATCTTTCTGGTACAGGTCCCCCAGAGTGGGGAGCCTGATACAAAACCTCTGAGGCTGTGATATCCCTATACCTGTAGGCCACAGTGCTGGGGTGTGGGTCCCAGCCAGACCATGTCTCCACCCCTCCTACCCAACTCAATGTGAATTTTTCTTTTTATCTTTAGTTGTGGAAAAAACCTTTTATGTTAATCCTCAGGTTATTCTCAGAGATAGTTTGCCTATATGTGCTTATAATTTTGGTGTGGCCTTGGGAGGAGGAAAGCCCAGCATCTTTCTGCTCTGCCATCTTGTCCCACCATCCTAACAAAGTCTTGATAGCAAGAATTGATGAGGGCATTACCAACAAATAATATTGCAGTATATTTTCTCTTGTCATAGTTGGAAAAATGTGCTAAGCCAAATACTACCAGACTATATACAATGAAAAACAAAAATAATAAAACAACATGACCATGTTGCATTTATTTTAGCAATGCAAGGTTGGTGTAGCTTTAAAAAAACAATTTATGTAATTTTAACACATTAACTGAAATAGGAAGAATTCATTTGATTACCCAAATAGGTGTAGAAAAATAATTTGATAAAATTGAAATCCTGTTTATGATAAAATATCTTAGAATACTAGGAACAAAATGGAACCACCTTTGATCTAGTAAGAAATATTTCAAAAGACCTGCATGTAACATACATTCTTAATAATGAAATAGTATAGACTTCCCTCCCAAAATCAAACCAGATGAGAATACTCATCATTCTTACTTTTATTCAGTGTATTACTAGTGGCCATAGCAAAAGGATACAAGAATAGATAGAAAATTTAAAAATCTACTGATAAGCAATACAAATTAGTATGTAAATATAGCAAACACACTGGATCAAGATTTGGTATACAAAAATTAATTATTTATGAATGTATACACAAAATCATTTAGAAAAATGAATATCAAAAAGCGTAATACATGTGTATAAATCAAACAAAATACATGACAGGCCTCTACTTAGAAAATTAAAATATATATTAAAAATAATTACAGAGAAACAAAAGAGTAATATATTATGTTAATGGTTTGGAAAATTCAATATTGTAAATATATTAATGTCTAACTGATGCCTTTATTCAGAAAACTACAATAAAATATTTGAGTAGGTGGGGTCTTTTTTGGTAAAAACTGTACAAACAGATTTTAAAATTTAATGAAAATGAAAAGGACCAAGAATAGCCAAACATTCTGAAGGAAACAAAATATGGAAGACTGCACCACCAGGTAATCAGCACTGATTATAAAAGTATGCAGAGAGGAAAAGCTTCAAGAAGGCAGAAGAGTAAGAAGTGGAGATCACTTTCCTCCCCACAAATACATCAGAAATACGTCTACATGTGGAACAACTCCTACAGAACACCTACTGAACGCTGGCAGAAGACCTCAGACCTCCCAAAAGGCAAGAAACTCCCCACGTACCTGGGTAGGGCAAACGAAAAAAGGAAAAACAGAGACAGAAGGATAGGGATGGGACCTGCACCAGTGGGAGGGAGCTGTGAAGGAGGAAAGGATTCTACACAGTAGGAAGCCCCTTCGAGGGTGGAGACTGAGGTGGCGGAGGGGGGAGCTTCAGAGTCACGGAGGAGAGCACAGCAACAGGGGCACGGAGGGCAAAGCGGAGAGATTCCCGCACAGAGGATCGGTGCCGACCAGCACTCACCAGCCCAAGAGGCTTGTCTGCTCACCCACCGGGGTGGGCGGGGCTGGGAGCTGAGGCTTGGGCTTTGGAGGTCAGATCCCAGGGAGAGGAATAGGGTTGGCTGCGTGACCACAGCCTGAAGGGGGCTAGTGCACCACAGCTAGCCAGGAGGGAGTCCAGGAAAAAGTCTGGAGCTGCCGAAGAGACAAGAGACCATTGTTACGGGGTGTGGGAGGAGACGAGATTCAGAACACCGCCTAAATGAGCTCCAGAGATGGGTGTGAGCTGCAGCTATCAGCTCGGACCCCAGAAACAGGAGTGAAATGCTAAGGCTGCTGCTGAAGCCACCAAGAAGCATGTGTGCAAGCACAGGTCACTATCCACAGCCCCCTCCCTGGAGCCTGTGCAGCCCACCACTGCCAGGGTCCTGGGATCCAGGGACAACTTCCCCGGGAGAACACATGGCACACCTCAGGCTCTTGCAATGTCATGCCGGCCTCTGCTGCCGCAGGCTTGCCCTGCATCCGTATCCCTCCCTCCCCCCACCTGAGTGAGCCACAGTCCCCGAATCAGCTGCTACTTTAACTCCGTTCTGCCTGAGCTGGAACAGATGCCCTCAGGCAACCTACAAACAGGGTCGTGGGCAAAATCCAAAGCTGAACCCCAGGAGCTGTGCGAACAAAAGAAGAGAAAAGGACATTTCTCCCAGCAGCCTCAGAAGCAGTGGATTAAATCTCCACAATCAATTTCATGTATCCTGCATCTGTAGAATACCTGAATAGAACAAAGAATCATCCCAAATTGAGGTGGTGGACTTTGGGAGCAAAGATATGTATTTTTTTTTTCTTTTTTTGCTTTTTGTGAGTGTGCATGTGTATGCTTCTGTGTGTGATTTTTGTCTGTATAGCTTTGCTTGTACCATTTGTCCTAGGGTTCTGTCTATCCGGGGTTTTTTTTGTTTGTTTTTTTCTTAGTATAGTTCTTAGCGCTTATAATCACTGGTGGATTTGTTCTGGGGTTTGGTTGCTCTCTTCTTTCTTTTTTTAAATTACTTTTTAATTTGTTTTTTTTAATAATTATCTTTTATTTTCTATTTTAATAACTTTTTTATTTTATTTTATTTTTTCTTTCTTTCTTTCTCTTTTTCTCCCTTGTATTCTGAGCCGTGTGGATGACAGGGTGTTGATGCTCCGGCTGGGCATCAGGCCTGTGCCTCTGAGGAGGGAGAGCTGAGTTCAGGACATTAGTCCACCAGAGACCTCCCAGCTCCACATAATATCAAATGGCAAAAATCTCCCAGAGATCCCCATCTCAACACCAAGACCAGCTCCACTAAACGGCAAGCAAGCTACAGTTCTGGACACTCTATGCCAAACAACTAGCAAGACAGGAACACATCTCCACCCATTAGCAGAGAGGCTGCCTTAAATCATAAGTTCACAGACACGCCAACATGCACCAAAAGATGCAGTCCTGCCTACCCAAAATACTAGCCTCATCCATCCACTAGCCTCATCCAGCCTCATCCACCAGAACACAGGCAGCAGTCCCCTCCACCAGGAAGCCTACACAACCGACTGAACCAAACTTAGCCACTGGGGGCAGACACCAAAAACAACAGGAACTACGAACCTACAGCCTGTGAAAAGGAGACCCCAAACACAGTAAGTTAAGCAAAATGAGAAGACAGAGAAACACACATCAGATGAAGGAGCAAGGTGAAAACGCACCAGACCAAACAAATGGAGAGGAAAGAGGCATTCTACCTGAAAAAGAATTCAGAGAAATGATAGTAAAGATGATCCAAAATCTTGGAAATAGAATGGAGAAATACAAGAAATGTTTAACAAGGACCAAGAAGAACTAACGTGCAAACAAACAATGATGCACAACGAAATAAATGAAATTAAAAATTCTGTAGAATGAATCAATAGAATAACTATTGCCAGAATAACTAAGGCAGAAGAACGGATATGTGACCTGGAAGATAAAAGAGTGGAAATAACTACCACAGAGAATAAAGAAAAAAGAATTAAAGGAATTGAGGACAGCCTCAGAGACTTCTGGGACAATATTAAGTGCACCAACATTAGAATTATAGGGGTCCCAGAAGAAGAAGAGAAAAAGAAAGAAAATATTTGAAGAGATTTTAGTCGAAACTTCCCTAATATGGGAAAGGAAATAGTTAATCAAGTCCAGGAAGCACAGAGAGTCCCATACAGGATAATTCCAAGGAGAAACATGCCAAGACACATAATAATCACACTATCAAAAATTAAACACAAAGAAAAAATATTAAAAGCAGCAAGGGAAAAACAACAAACAACATACAAGGGAATCCACATAAGGATAAAAGCTGATTTCTCCGCAGAAACTCTGCAAGCCAAAGGGAGTGGCAGGACGTATTTAAAGTGATCAAAGTGGAAAACCTACAACCAAGATTACTCTACCCAGCAAGGATCTCATTCAGATTTGATGTAGAAAATAAAACCTTTACAGATAAGCAAAAGCTAAGAGAATTCAGCACCACCAAACCAGCTTTACAACAAATGCTAAAGGAACTTCTCTAGGCAGGAAACACAAGAGAAGGAAAAGACCTACAGTAACAAACCCAAAACAATTAAGAAAATGGTAATAGGAACATACATATCGATAATCACCTTAATAAATATTCCAAACAAAAGACAGACTGGCTGAAGGGATACACAAACAAGACCCATATATATGTTATCTACAAGAGACCCACTTCAGACCTAGGGACACATACAGTCTGAAAGTGAGGGCATGGAAAAAGATATTCAGTGCAAATGGAAATAAAAGAAAGCTGGAGTAGCAATTTTCATATCAGACAAAATAGACTTTAAAACAAAGACTATTACAAGAGACAAAGAAGGACACTACATCATGATCAAGGAATCAATTCAAGAACAAGATATAAGAATTGTAAATATTTATGCACCCAACATAGGAGCACCTCAATACATAAGGCAAATGCTAACAGCCATAAAATGGGAAATCGACAGTAACACAGTCATAGTAGTGGGGACTTTAAGACCCCACTTTCACCAGTGGACAGTTCATCCAAAATGAAACGAAATAAGGAAACACAAGCTTTAAATGATACATTAAACAAGATGGACTTAATTGATATTTATAAAACATTCCATTCAAAAAAAACAGAATACACTTTCTTCACAAGTGCTCATGTAACATTCTCCAGGATAGATCATATCTTGGGTCACAAATCAAGCCTTGGTGAGTTTAAGAAAATTGAAATCATATCAAGTATCTTTTCCAACCACAATGTTATGAGACTAGATATGAATTACAGGAAAAAATCTGTAAAAAATACAAACACATGGAGGCTAACCAATACACTACTTAATAACCAAGAGATCACTGATGAAATCAAAGAAGAAATCAAAAAATACCTAGAAACAAATGACAATGTAAACACGATGACCCCAAACCTATGGGATGCAGCAAAAGGAGTTCTAAGAGGGAAGTTTATAGCAATACAATCCTACCTCAAGAAACAAGAAACATCTCAAGTAAACAACCTAACCTTACACCTAAAGCAATTAGAGAAAGAAGAACAAAAAACCCCAAAGTTAGCAGAAGGAAAGAAATCATAAAGATCAGATCAGAAATAAATGAAAAAGAAATGAAGGCAACAATAGCAAAGATCAATAAAACTAAAAGCTGTTTCTATGAGAAGATAAAAAAAATTGATAAATCATTAGCCAGACTCATCAACAAACAAAGGGAAAACACTCAAATCAACAGAGTTAGAAATGAAAAAGGAGAAGTAACAACTGACACTGCAGAAATACAAAGGATCATGAGAGATTAATACAAGCAACTCTATGCCAATACAACTGACAACCTGGAAGAAATAGACAACTTCTTAGAAAAGCACAACATTCTAAGATTGAACCAGGAAGAAACAAAAAATAAAAACACACCAATCACAAACACTGATATTGAGACTGTGATTAAAAATCTTCCAACAAACAAACACACGGGACCAGATGGCTTCACAGGCGAATTCTATCAAACATCTAGAGAAGAGCTAACACGTATTCTTCTCAAACTCTTCCAAAATATAGCAGAGGGAGGAACACTCCCAAACTCATTCCACGAGGCCACCATCACCCTGATACCAACACCAGACAAGGATGTCACAAAGAAAGAAAACTACAGGCCAATATCACTGATGAACATAGATGCAAAAATCCTCAACAAAATACTAGCAAACAGGATCCAACAGCACATTAAAAGGATCATACATCATGATCAAGTGGGGTTTATCCCAGGAATGCAAGGAATCTTCAATATACGCAAATCAATGTGATGCATTATATTAACAAATTGAAGGAGAAAAACGATATGATGATCTCAATAGATGCAGAAAAATCTTTTGACAAAACTCAACACCTATTTATGATAAAAACCCTACAGAAAGTAGGCATAGAGGGAACTTACCTCAACATAATAAAGGCCATATATGACAAATACACAGCCAACATCGTTCTCAATGGTGAAAAACTGAAACCATTTCCTCTAAGATCAGGAACAAGACAAGGTTGTCCACTCTCACCAGTATTATTCAACATAGTTTTGGAAGTTTTAGCCACAGCAATCAGAAAAATAAAAAGAAATAAAAGGAATCCGAATCGGAAAAGAAGAAGTAAAGTTGTCACTGTTTGCAGATGACATGATACTATACACAGAGAATCCTAAAGATGCTACCAGAAAACTAGTAGAGCTAATCAATGAATTTGGTAAAGTAGCAGGATACAAAATTAATGCACAGAAATCTCGTGCATTCCTATACACTAATGATGAAAATATGAAAGAGAAATTAAGGAAACACTCCCATTTACCACTGCAACAAAAAGAAAAAAAAACCTAGGAATAAACCTACCTAAGGAGACGAACTGTATGCAGAAATCTATAAGACACTGATGAAAGAAATTAAAGATGATACAAACGTGTGGAGAGAAATACCATGCTCTTGGCTTGGAAGAATCAACATTGTGAAAATGACTGTACTACCCAAAGCAATCTACAGATTCAGTGTAATCCCTTTCACACTACCAATGGCATTTTTCACAGAACTAGAACAAAAAATTTCACAATTTGTATGGAAACGCAAAAGATCCTGAAAAGCCAAAGCAACCTTGAGAAAGAAAAATGGAGCTGGAAGAATCAGGCTCCCTGACTTCAGACTATACGACAAAGCTACAATAATCAAAACAGTATGGTACTGGCATAAAAATAGAAATATAGATCAATGGAACAGGCTAGAAAGCCCAGAGGTAAACCCACACACATATGGTCACCTTATCTTTGATAAAGGAGGCAAGAGTATACAATGGAGAAAAGACAGCCTCTTCAATAAGTGGTGCTGGGCAAACTGGACAGCTACATGGAAAAGAATGAAATGAGAATACTCGCTAGAACCAAACTCAAAATGGATTAAAGGCCTAAATGTAAGGCCAGAGGAAAGGCCTAAATGTAATCTCTTAGAGGAAAACATAGGAAGAACACTCTGTGACATAAATCACAGCAAGATCCTTTTGACCCACCCCCTGAGAAATGTAAATAAAAACAAAAATAAACAAATGGGACCTAATGAAACTTCAAAGCTTTTGCACAGCAAAGGAAACCATAAACGAGATGAAAAGACAACCCTCAGAATGGGAGAAAATATTTGCAAATGAAGCAACTGACAAAGGATTAATCTCCAGAATTTACAAGCAGCTCATGCAGCTCAGTATCAAAAAAAGGAACAACCCAATCCCAAAATGGGCAGAAGACCTAAATAGACTTTTCTCCAAATAAAATATACAGATCGCCAATAAACACATCAAAGGCTGCTCAACATCACTAATCATTAGAGAAATGCAAATCAAAACTACAATGAGGTATCACCTCACACCATTCAGAATGGTCATCATCAAAAAATCTACAAAGAATAAATGCTGGAGAGGGTGTGGAGAAAAGGGAACCCTCTTGCACTGTTGGTGGGAATGTAAATTGATACAGCCGCTATGGAGAACAGTATGGAGGTTCCTTAAAAAACTAAAAATAGTACTACCATATGACCCAGCAATCCCACTACTGGGCATATACCTTGAGGAAACCATAATTCAAAAAGCGTCATGTATCACAATGTTCATTGCAGCTCTGTTTACAATAGCCAGGACATGGAAGCAACCTAAGTGTCCCTCGACAGGTGAATGGATAAAGAAGATGTGGCACATGTATACAATGGAATGTTACTCAGCCATTAAAAGAAACGAAATGGAGTTATTTGTAGTGAGGTGGATGGACCTAGAGTCTGCCATTCAGAGTGAAGTAAGTCAGAAAGAGAAAAATAAATACAGTATGCTAACACATATATATGAAATCTACAAAAAAAATGGTTATGAATAACCTAGGGGCAGGACAGGTATAAAGATGCAGATGTAGAGAATGGACTTCAGGACATTGGGAGGGGGAAGGGTAAGCTAGGACAACGTGAGAGAGTGGCATGTACATATATACACTACCAAATGTTACATAGATAGCTAGTGGGAAGCAGCCGCATAGCACAATGTGATTAGCTCGGACCTTTGTGACCACCTAGAGGAGTGGGATAGGGAGGGTGGGAGGGAGATGCAAGAGGGAGGAGATATGCGGATATATGTATATGTATAGCTGAATCACTTTGTTATATAGCAGAAACTAACACACCAGTGTAAAACAATTATACTCCAATAAAGATGTTAAAAAAAAAAATAAAATAGCATAGGCACCCTATAAAATAATTTCATAGTTTCTTGTAAAAGTAAACATGCAACTACCAATTGGCCTAGCAATTGTCCTCTTGGGCAATTATTCCAGAGAATGGAAAACATACATTCACACAAAACATATACGCCAATGTTTTTATCAGCTTTATTCATAACAGTACAAGAAGTAAACTACCTACCTGTCCTTCTACAGGTAAATGGATAAATAAACTGTGGTACATACGTACCATGGTGTACTACTCAGCAGTAAAAAAGAATGAATTATTGATTGACAGGACTTTGAGATATCTCAAGGGAATTGTGCTGAGTGAAAAAAAAGCAAATATCTAAAGATTACATAGTATGAGTTCATTTACATAACATTCTTGAACTGAAAAAATTATAGTGATGGAGAAAAGACTACTAGTTGCCAGGGTTTGGTGAAATGTGTGAGAAGGAGGTAGATGTGATTATAAAAGGGAAACAGGAGGAATTTTTTGGTGATGAAACTACTATATCTTGAGAGTAGTAGTGGATACATGAATGAACATATGATAAAATTGCAAAAAAATACAAATACAGACAAAGTACAAGTAAAACTGGAGTAATCTTACGAGGACTGGTGGATGTCAGAAAGAGAATGGAAGGGAGTGAGGGAGGGGGAAGGAAGGGGAAGGGAAAGGGAGGAAAAGGAAAGATGTTTAAAACAGGTATTATTTGCACAATGAACCATATGTTCCTATAAGAAACATATGGTTTCTATGACAAATAAATGTAATTTTCTATTCTATAAAGGATTTTATAAACCAATTTCTACAGAGAAAATTGTTCATGTCTACCTATCAAATGCATATCGAGGGCTTCCCTGGTGGCGCAGTTGTTGAGAGTCCGCCTGCCGATGCAGGGGATGCGGGTTCGTGTCCTGGTCCGGGAGGATCCCACATGCCGCGGAGCAGCTGGGCCCGTGAGCCATGGCCGCTGAGCCTGCACGTCCGGAGCCTGTGCTCCACAACAGGAGAGGCCACAACAGTGAGAGGCCCGCGTACCGCAAAACAAAAACAAAAACAAAAAAAAATGCATATCGAATATTTAAGGTAGTTTCTTCAAGAAGTGATTAAAATACATGAAAACCAGTTCAGTTGTCATTTATTAACAATGATTAATTCCAATCAATCAATTTCCATTGCCAAAGCTCTCTTTTCTATGTTTAAGTGTTTCCTTTATTTGATTTATTTAAATTTTTCAATTTGATAAAATCATGATGGTGATTCAAGGGAGGATTTAGATAAATTTGGGATAAATTCCCCAAAGTTAAGGTGAATTCTGATCTTATAATTCATTCTGAATTGCAGTGATGAAGCAGGGGAGTTTATGATAGGGTGATACAAGGAAGAAGAGGGCTGGAGCTGCTCTCAGGGGCAAATATCCATCTCCCTGAGCAATCACCGAGAGGAACTGGCCAGAGCATTTGGGCATCTTTGAAAACACACGTGCGCGCGCGCGCACACGCGCACACACACACACACACACACACACTTTTACATGTCTGTGCATACTCAAGCACTAAAGAAAAGGAGAGAAGAGAGGAGAGGAAGAGGGAGAGGAAAGAAAAAAGAAACAGGAAAAAAAATGAAAAGAAAGGAGGGAGGGAGGGAGGGAGAGAGAAAGGAAAAGAGAAAAAGAGGAAGAAAGAAAAACAGAGAGAAAGAAAGAAAAACAGAGAGAAAGAAAGAGAGAGGGAGCGAGGGAAGGAGGGGAGGAAGGAAGGAAGGAAGGAAGGGAGGGAGGGAGGGTTTATGTAAAAGATAGTGGTATGAATTCCCTGCCAGGATACTGTCAAAGTTAATTATTTATTTCCTTCTCTGACCCCTTTCAGAAGGCTAAAATGGACACTATGTGCAATTCCTACTTAGAAATGTTTGTGAGTAGGAAGATGAATCGATAGTAATACATTTCAGGTGAGTACCTAAATATTCTTAATCCCTGAATACTGAATTTACATATCCTTAGGCTCCCTCTGGAGTTTTCAATCAGCCTTTTAAAGAGCTTTCCTTAATTACCGTGTTTCTTCATCTGTACTATTGCATACATACTACTGCATACTACTACCACTAAGTCCAAAATCAAAACTAGTTGTTTTAATCCTTAATATCAATTCCCCCTGAGTCTTCCTCATCCCAGTTAATGGTCCTCTAATTTTTTGGCCAGAGAGGACTGAAATGTGATTGAAAATTTTCTTTAACATCTGCTCTCCCTTTCCCCTTGTTTCTAGTCAATCAGAAAAGGTTTGTCAATTTTTTTAATATTTGACTCATACATTTACTTCTTTCCATTTAACATGCCAATGAATTATTATACACACATCTTACATCTTGCTTAAACTGTATTAGGTTTCTAATGCGTAGCCTTTCCCATGAAACCCACACCACATGGTGATGTTATAGTAGGTTTACTAGTATGCTATTTTGTGCATGTCACACCCTTAAATAAAATCACTAGGTACTGTCAATTAAAGTAAAATTTACGTACTCCAAAATGACTTTATAATTCACTCTGTAATCTGCTCCCAAGCTCATATTACCAGAGCCTGACTGTAACTTTAAGTCTTCTGTCTTACTGCCTTGGCTAGTGTCATTCATTCCCTTAGAATATCTTAGTTTCTCCTCCAATACTACAAAACCAGGTTCTGTTCCACCTAAACCTCTGAGTGAAGATTTCCCTGATACTGGGTCTATAAATCTTTCATACTTCCAAAATTCTCTGTAGAAATATAGCAAAATATCCTTCCATCTTTGATAACACCTTTGGAGTACTGTATTTTTATATTTGAGGAAAAGCATTTTCTATTTAATCACATATTTTTAAAAATCAGCTCTAATTGTTACATGGCTTCTTATTCATCTCAGGTACAGTCTGACAGACATCAGTTATTGCACTCAACCTAGCATTTCTGACAGTAAAGTTTTATACTTTCTAAATTATTTGATGTGTTTAGACATATTGATTTAATTATAATGATTTTAATGACCATTATAAAGCATTTTATTAGCATCTGTGTTAGTCACTTGTAGCTTTCCTTTGTGAATAATCTGATGATGCCATTAATTGAGGTTTTAGAATTGTGTGTGATTTCTCCCCTTTGCTTTTATATGCACTCATATTATTTAAAAGACGTAGACCCTTGTCCTCTCTGAATTGCAAAATGTTGCTTGCTTATAAATTTTATTTACTTACTTTTTGATATAGAAAAGAGTTTAACATTTGAAAACGAATATGCCCGTTTCACCTTGTGAGTGTATCTATTTCTTCTAAAGTTAATACTACCCACTCTCCAGGTTTGATAAATAGCAGCTTTTTAAAACTTTTATAGTTTTATTAAAAATTATTGCTCTTTACTCCATTTGGAATTTATTTTGGTAAGTGCTATGAGACTATAAATCGACACTTTTTTTTAAAAGAAAAGCTTTCTCAATCATACCAACTCCTTTTGTTGAGTAATAAACAAACACTTTGCCCTTTCATGTGAGTTGCCTCTTGTAACATATATCAAGTTATTTACTATAACTGGGTCTTTATGTAAGCAATCAATTTTTCATTGTGATCTGTTTATTCTTGAATATTCCAGTATGAAGTTTATGGTAATTGTATATGTTTTAATGATTGCCAAGCCAATTTTTTCTTTTCTTTTCTTTTCTTTTTTGTCTTAATCTCAGCAGTTAAAACTTTGCAGAGTATATTTTTCAAATGTTTTCTTGTGATAGCAGGGTCCTTTTAATCAAACTAAGTTTGTGCAGCAATCCTAAGTATAAAGCAGATGAAAGCTGAGCTGCCCTGGTTGAATAAGCCTGAAGCTCTGATCACCAGAATTGTTTCACCTCACACTGGCAGAATTTTAGGGCTCCTTGGACTCATATTTAAATCTGCCATTCTGCAGCACCTTTCATATATTTTTGAGAAATTCAACCAAAATAATTTTGATTTTTGTTGAAATTGCATTAAATATATAAATTAATTTAAACATAATTGACAATCAAAATTATGCCTGTTATCAATTTACTGTTTCTTAGAGCCAAACTGACTATTCATTGCCGGCTGTCCCAATATTAAGCTTTGTTGGCAGAGGGTAGTAGAGGGGTCATGGAGGAGATGGTTTGGGTGTTTTTTCCCCTGTTACTTGTGTGCTTTTCTTGACTTATTCCTGTGATATACAGCAACCAGCCCTAAGTGGAGACACCAGTAATGTTTAGCCTCCAGCTTGCTAATTAAGCCCTTGGTTCCCTGCCCCATCAACCTCTGTCAAACGGCTCCCCGGGGGAGCTCCTGGCTTGCAGATCCCCTTTTGTCAGCTTTAGTAACTGATACCCAGCAGAGGCTTACCTCTTTTCCCTGCTCACCTATCTCAGGCAACTCTAGGTTACCTGATTGAGGTTTTCTGACTGCCAGGCTTTGCCTGCCAGCATCCTGCTGTGGGTTTTAGTGAGGATTTTATGCTTGCTGGCTAGCCCAAGTTTCCTTGTCCACCAGCTTTAGTTGGATGACATCCCAGTGGGTGATTTTCTGACTGACAGGCCCAGCCACACTTCCCCACCCTCCAGCCTGAGCTCAAGGGCACTATGATGAGGAGTTTCTGGTTTCCCCGTGCCTGCCCAGAATTCCCTGCTCACCAGGCTCAGTCCTCCAACTGTGGACTCACTCTGACCTGGGCAACCCAGCAAACTCCTCTACCTTTCAGTGAGCTGCCGTGACACACCCTCCAGTGATGTCTGAATTATAGCTTTGAGGAGGAGAACCTCTTCCAACTGTCATTTTTCTCAGTAAGTTTCTTTCGCCTTAGAGAAAGAGTCATTTTGTACTTACTCTTGGTAGCTAATCTTCTGTATATTGTTGCTACTTATTTCGGTTAACCCTCTAAGAACTGAATGTTTGTATTCTCCCCAAAGTTCTTGTGGTGAAAACAAAAGCCCTCAATGTGATGGTTTTAGGAGGTAGAGCCTTAGGTCAATAATTAGGTTATGAGGGCAGAGCAGTCATGAATGGGATTAGTGCCCTTATAAAAAAGACCACAGAGGGCTTCCCTGGTGGCGCAGTGGTTGAGAGTCCGCCTGCCAATGCAGGGAACACGGGTTCGTGCCCCGGTCCAGGAAGATCCCACATGCCGTGGAGCGGCTGGGCCCGTGAGCCATGGCCGCTGAGTCTGCGTGTCCGGAGCCTGTTCTCCGCAACGGGAGAGGCCACAACAGTGAGAGGCCCGCGCACCGCAAAAAAAAAAAAAAAAAAAAAAAAAAAGACCACAGAGAGCTCTCTTTACCCCTTCTTCCACATGGGACACAGTGAGAGACGGCCAACTGCAAACCAGGAAGTGTCCTCACCAGACACTGATCTGCCATTGTTTTAATATTGGATTTTCCAGCCACCAGAACAGTGAGAAATAATTATGTGTTGTTTAAACCATCCAGTCCATGGTGATTTTTTTACAGTGGTCCAAACAGACTAAGACACACACACATTCACACAAACACACAGAGGTTTTTTTTGTTTTTTTTTTTCTTTTGAAGAATCTAGTGAATCAACTCATTATCTTAAAAACTGTAAAGTTAAGGGAAAGAATCAAGCATTTATTCTGGGTTTCCAACATAAACTAAGTATCAGTGTAACTAAAAATTTGATGAGCAGTTATTACTCTATCAATGAATTTCAGCTACTAAATTGAAAATTAATAATGGAATTAAATATCACAGTTTTGTAATTCCTAAAAAATCTGGTGAATACAGGTATTGAACATCAATGGCTACTATCAGAAAAAGAGAGGTATGTGCACGTCACATGTCACCTGAGGAAAGAACATTCTACTACCTCTGAACCTGAATTTAAGTACTCCTTCAAATAGAGCTAACTAAACTATTTTCAGAAATTTTATGGAACTACAGCTGGGAAACTGCACTCCACAGATGCAAACAGAAAAACTGAACCTGGAGAATTCTATAGTAAAATCAATCTAGTTTCTTAAAAAAAAAATTACTAAAAAACAAAACAGAGAAGGATGGAAAGGAAATCTATAGATTAAAAGAGTTAAAAGATGTCAGGCAATCACGTGTGAATCTTTTTGAGTCTGAATTCAAAATAAAAACTGTAAAATATATACGTATTTTTAATTAGTATTTTTACACTGGATGAATATGCAAAGTTAAAGTTATTAAGAAATAGACGTTTTCATGGTGTGGTATGCATTGTATTAATATTATAAATAAAAAGATAGATATGTAGATAGAGACATATAGTAGATGAAATATAAATGGATGAAATAACATATCTGAAATTAGCTTTAAAATAATATGAGGGTAGATAGAAATATAGATGAGGCAAGATTTGTCATGAGATAATTATTGCTGAATCTGGGTAACTACATTGTTTTATTACACTATTTTGTCTATTTTGGATATTTTTGAATGGTTTTAATGAAAAATGTTGAATGAAAATGGTGAGGATCTGACTCTTCCTTTTATAAGAGATTTAGCTCAGAATTATCTCCAAGAAATGGTGAGACTATAAAACAACAGCAAGAGTTCGGCATTATAAAATATTCAATGAAGCAGTA
Organism: Platanista minor; assembly: GCA_004363435.1. Lineage (NCBI taxonomy): Eukaryota > Metazoa > Chordata > Mammalia > Artiodactyla > Platanistidae > Platanista > Platanista minor. Next base: position 15,069 of record RJWK010008364.1, on the reverse strand, counting down.
CCATCTTTCCCAGTTTTTAGAGATAGTGCAGTGGTGTGCTTAACAGGATGTGCTGGAGAGTCTGATTTGCATGGGAAAGTTACTTAATGTCCCCAAGCTGTATTTTCTCACTTGTAAAATGAATGAAATATAGTACCTGCATGAGTTAACACCTTATAAGCACCGAGAAAAATGTTCAATAATAATCCATGTTAAAATAACTGCTACAGCTATTGAAGTCATCTCACCTCTGACACCGACGTTATTATTAGCAATATATAAACAAATAGTAAAATTATAATATTAGTATTATTTTGCAGCTGTACTTAAGTCTTCAAAATAATTGTGTTTTCTAAGAAGATAGCAACCAACTTCAGTGTTAGTGAGAGCCATTCAAATAAATATTATGGGAATTTAATAAAAGAAATAACATGAGTGTAAAATAACTCAGCCTCTATAATCAAAAGACACTAAAATACACACCAGGACACAGATCAATAAACCATGTATAGACCAATAGCAAAAAAAAAGTTACTTCTGTGATGAATTATTTATATGATCTGTGGTCAGTAGAAAAGACAGAGTTATCATTTCATACAAAATCTTATCAAGCTTACATCCTTTAAAAACATTCGATTGAAAGCTTTGCCTGTTATGAAAAATTTTAATAAATGAACTAGTAATAAATTTTATAAAATAATTAAAAACCGAAAAAATAAAGCCCATATGTGTTATTATGCAGATACTTCTAAATGATAAACCAAAATTACTAGTGAATCTTTCTCATCTATAAATCAGATGCTGGACTGTAGTTTGCAAAATTGTTTCCTTGAATTTTAGTACCCATCATGTTTTTTACTGTGTTCTTATAGTTTGTGAAGTCAGTATAAACTACAGAGTGAATTTATAACCTTCTGTTTTCTCTGGCAATATTAAATATCCCACATATGAATAGATAAACCTGAGGACATAAATTACACAGTTATTAAGCTTGTTCATATGCAACTAAAGGTAAATTTATAGAGAAACAACTAAAATAAAAAAATTAACATCTTTCATGTGAAAACATTGTGACAAGGTTTTAACATTCAATGTAGGTTGAATCAAGAGCAATAAAATACTATTATGGCCTGCTCACACTTGAAAAGCAGTTATGTTGACGCAATCTTTAGTCAATTAGGTCTCATTCAGCTTTCAAGCCATTACACAAAAAGACAACTTGTAACTAAGGCATAGAAGAGAAATTTGCAATTTATCAAAGGATAATTAAACTTTATGTCAGTCCAGCTTCATTTATCACTATCCTTGGAATATCACCATCTTAGATGTAGATGATTGACTGTAATTTTTAAAATTAGTACTTTGCTCTGATAAAATTGATCTAATTTTGATCTAATTTTGACCTTTATTGCCTTAAAGGATGAACTATAATGGAGGAAGTCTGTTAAACTACCCAATCTTTTCCAGTTTTACTTAGTTAAATCGACCATAAGAAAAATGATCTTTTTTGGGTTTTAAACAACTTTTAATCTTTACAATTCTAGTTTAATTACATATAAATAAGTTATCACCCATGTCTTTATTCAAAACATATATAATAATCATTCTCTCAGTTTCAAACAATGCATTTTAGGAACTATATTACTAATGTTTTCAGAGCTTAAGATAGATAAATAAAAATTAAGTTACTTGGATTATTTTACTCTCAATCATATAAACTGATAAAGGTGTAATAGAAAGTGTTCATGCTGATGAATTATACCATTTTTTTACAAGTTTAAGAAAACCCCAAATCTGATTATTTCATGTTTGATTACATATGATTTTTAAATTAAAATTTTTATACATATTTGCATATGTGAAAAGTTCCATTCAAAAAATAACATTTTGTATGGTCTGTACTTTAAAAAAATTCATACTAACATAACCTAAATTATGAATGTTTTTATGTCCATTCCATAGTCTCAATATTTTAATTTACTATATATTCTGAAATAAGTTGATTTATATAAATGAATAATAGTTCTTCAAAATTATTATTTTATTCCTAAGTTTCTTTCTAAGTTCATTTTTTTCGTGTCTTATGTTAGAGATTTTACCTTGATAATGAGGCAAAACAAACAGTTTTGTCCAAATTTGTCAAGTTCTATAAAACATCTGTTACCTGCAATCTCACTGGGTACTGACTAACCCATACTAAGAAAATAACTGCATTTATAACTTGCTAAATTTTACTTAATGATCTCCAACCACGGAATCAGAAATTTTAAATTCTAAATATTGAGTTATTAAAATGAAAAACAATAAAAGTAGCCATGAGAAAGTGAGACATAAGTATTTGATTCTGCCTTCTATAAAACTGTAGTTAATTCATAGTCCACAAGTTTCAACAGTGCTTAATGGAGAACTTTTAGTGAAAAAGTTGACAAATTTTGTAAAATTTTAATTAGTAAACTTATTTTTTGAACTGTTCTAGGATTACAAAATAACAGCAGTAAGAACAGAGAGTTTCCATATACCCTCTTATCTCTCCCCCAGTTCACCCTATTATTAATATCTTACATTAGTGTGGTGCATTTGTTACAACTGATGAGCCCATATTTCTATATTATTATTAACTAAATTCAATTGAGGCAGGCGATAGATGGGCCCCAGGCTGGGCAGCTAGTTTGTCCCCTGTGCACCGATATTCCAAGATGAAGATAATAACAGGAGGATAATAGGAGAGGCTGAGGGCTGCCTAGATAAAAGACAGAGACCACATATTCCTCATTCTCGAGGTCAAGGAGAGCTTCCCAACTACACACGCATAGAAAGACTCCTTAGAGGTCAAAAAGAGAGTGATGACAACCTACCCATAGGCCTCTTCGCCAGGATCCATCTTGGCTCAGAGATGCACAGGCACACATGGGAGGAACCTGAGATAAACACAGACTTAGAACCAGGCAAAGCAAGATGATTGGCCAAAGAAAACCCAGAAGAAATGCCCTATATAAGTGATTCAAACTACCACGAGGGTGCGACTCTCTCTCTGAGTCTGCAGTGTGCCTATTCGCACGTACTCTTTTTCCTCCTAATAAACACTTGTTTCACTACTTTCTGTCTCTTTGTGGGACTTCACTTCTACAATCTGACGGGCCAGGGGCCTTGTCACTGGCCACTGGTCTAGTGGCTAGGAATCAGCGCTCTCACTGTCGTGGCCTGACTTCAGTCTCTGGCCAGGAACTGAAATCCGGCTTCCAGCCGCCGCAGGCCAAGGCCACCGGAGATCACAAGCACAGACATTAGCGTTTGCTTTTTGTGTTGTATATTCTATGGGTTTTGACAAATATATAATGACATAAATCCATACTACAGTAACATACAGTATAGTTTTTCACTCTCCTAAAAATCCACTTCATCCTTTCCGCCTACACGTATTTTTAACATGCAAAACACTCATTTATCGACGTTTATTTATTACGGAAATGAGGAAACCCCAGGAAGCTCATCTACTCCAGTCATTGTGAACCAGGCAGTCCTGGCAATCCGTCAACCGAAAATAACTTTGATGTCTGGAAAATAAAACTTCTTAAAGGAGCTAAAGAGCTGGCAAGAAAGTACGGTGCACACAGGACAGAAACTAAATGTGTTAGGTAGTTAGACATTAGCAGCAAGGAGGTGACAGCAGCGAAAAGAGGGAGTAACCGAGTCACACCCAACCATCTGGGGACCCTCCCCTAACATCAGCAGCAAGAAGGCGACTGTGGTGAAAGACAAGAGGGGAGCAGCCACGTTACACCCTAACCATCTGGGAACCCTCCCCGGACCCCACCCGGAACAGGTGAAACTGTGGTCGTCTGGTGGGCAGCTTATCCCGATAAAGAGGGGCACACTAACACGAGGGGACTTCCCTGCGCTGCACACGCCCAGACCAGACAGGCGTATAACCTATAGTAAACCCAACCTCACTATACCAACATTATAATAAAATCTACTTGTGGTTTTACCCCATCCCCCGACCCCCGTTTCTTAGCAAATCAGGGGTGAGAGCATGCGCAACAGTGACCTTGTCGCATAGCTCGGGACTGTCAATCAAATAATGACCCCTGTCACTCACCCCGCCTCCCCGCAAAATGCTCCTTAAAAATGCCTTTAAGCCTGTACAGGAATGCTGTTTCGCTTCGCAGAAACAGCCCGCTATCTCTGAGAGTGCACCCACGCTTAAATCAACTTTGCTTTGCGCTTACGCCTGAATCTGTAGTCTGCAATTCGTTGTTTGCTACCGCGAGGACCGAGATTGCTGGTCAGGGTCTTCTGTTGACCTCCTCGGTGGAAGCCACCGTGGCACAACGCACGCCACCAGGTAACAAATGGAGGGAAGAACCCAGGATGAACCAAAGGACTTAGCAATGAGAGTATTTACCCACAGAAATGAAGTTTTAGTTTTCACAGGGACAGAGGGGAGAGCATGCAAAGGAGAATTTTCACTCATGCAGGAGAATATAAAAGAAAACACTTAGGACTTCCCTGGTGGCGCAGTGGTTGGGAGTCCTCCTGCCGATGCAGGGGACACGGGTTCGTACCCCGGTCCGGGAAGATCCCACATGCCGCGGAGCGGCTGGGCCCGTGAGCCATGGCCGCTGAGCCTGCGCGTCCGGAGCCTGTGCTCCGCAACGGGAGAGGCCAAAACACTGAGAGGCCCGCGTACCACAAAAA